>BQNB010020591.1:0-59110 GCA_026074375.1 Tanacetum coccineum
TTATATTTCCCCTTTTTGCAATCAACTCTATTTCATCATGAATCATCTAATACTTAACAATTAAATTCATAACACTAATCATTCCAAATTTAATCAAAGAAACACATGTATGCATATTGACTACTAGATAAGCATACATATCATCATAGAGGTAATTATAGTGTGTCAAGTACTATGAAAACAAGTGTTTAGGATGATAAAATCGAAAGATCATCTAAGGAAAGTTTTGTTGCCCGTACTACATAATAAGTTATCACTAAATAATATAAGTTTAAGTACTTAAGCTTCATAGAGTAATAAGTAATATAATTAATAATGTCACAAAGCACATTTCCATATTTCTCACTTCTTGATATTTCTCCATAAGTTTTTGAGGCTTTTCCCGATTGACCTTAATCCACTACGTTGCTCATCTCGAATCTGAACTTGATGGTTGATGATTTCGGTTTGACGGGTGTAAAAGGGTTCCAAGTAAGGGTCAATGTAAGGTGGGTTTTGAAAAACTTAAGAAACTTGATTGGTTAACGAATTGACATAATGAATAGGGGAAGGAGTGCTTGCACGCGAGGTCCCTTTGCCATTTCCATCATCATCATCATCGTTAAGATGAGAAGAGGATGGTTGGTCAAAGGCAGAAGAAGAAGAAGTGGAGTGACGACCTCTTCTCGTGCCACAATCCTTTCTAGGCTTTCGCTCTTGTTGAGCGGTAAGAGGATTCTTGACACGATCGTACAAGACATAAGACTCATTGTACAATTCGATTTTCATTCATGATGACTTTAAACAAACAGGTCAATAACATACCATAGGGTAACATCAACCGCTTTTGTTTAGTGACCCACTCTATTCATTTTCCATGAAATAGGCAAGGTTAAACTTTTTGGAGTGTACGACATAATAAAGCATGTAACAAAGACACACGGGAACATGATCCCGATTACCCCCCAGATAAAAAACATTTTCCCGAATAATCTCTTCCAAAGGCTTTAGGGTTGGCTCAATTTCACGAGTTAGAACTTGATATTCAAGAACATCAATTTCTTCCTCATGACGGATGCGACGGACTAGACCTTCTCTATCTATTCGAATAGACGAAATGATGTCATCATGAGAAGGAGGGTTGGTTTGATATGGACCATCCGTAGGGACACCATATGCCAACTCATCAAGTGAACATTTGTTAGTAAAGACGCAGGAACCCTCGCAAGGTATGTCAAGAATTTGAGCAAATTCTTTAAGAGAGTAAGAAAAGAATTGATTTTGAATCACAAATTCGATGAACATTTCACCTTTATCGGAATAATTTATTTGATATTGACTATAAAACTCAAGAATGAAACAAGGACATATTTTGTCATTAATTTCAAGGAGACACTCAAACTCGAGAAAGCTGAACATAGAACGAACATAATTTAGATCCACAAAGTTTTCAAAAACCACCCGACCCTCATGAATGCAACGAATTTCAAGGTTTTTTAGTTTTTCCTTTATTATGTGTATGGTATTCAAGTGATTTATTGCATATGGAATTGTATTTTTGTGATCTTTGGATGATTTACGAAGGCATGTTTCCTAACAACAAAAGTTAGGAATCACATTTTATTACCGTTTACTTGTAATTTGTTATGCACATTGTTCCTAGTGTGTGCCTAAATGTGACAAATGCGGAGTAACGATTAACTAGACCTACAAATTAAAATCTTAAGAGTTAATCCAAACGCTCCTTAGTTTGATTTTGCTCATCCAAACATGTCGAAAAATACATATGAATTATGTATCTCGACCTTTGTTCATGAGATCATTATGCATGTGTTTGAAAACATTTTTTTAAGTTGTATTGACAATGCATAACCACAATTTCTTAATGTTTCCCTAACGTGAGTAATTGAAAAAAAATTGAGGTTTTGGTTTGAAATCCAATTTTTCAACAAACTTCACAATGTATTGCAATTCTATGTCTACGGGGATAGCCTATAGTTATACATTGTATCCTAGTAGTATTAATTGTACAAATTTGAAAGAAAAATAAAAAATCCCCATTTTCAATTTTTGTGTTCATCATGAACCCTAGACTCAAATTGAAAGAAAATATATGAAATAACTTAATGATCTTTAAGATGTTGTGAATGATTGTAGGTGTTGGTTTTATCTTCAATTAGTGTTTTAATGGGTGATTTTGAGTTTTTGGGTGGTTTGAGTCGTGTTCGTCGCTGCAGATATGAAAGGGGGTGTTTGTTTTTCTGTTTTGAATTTTTTTTGATTAAGTGTTCAATTTTAGTGTCTGCTAATGGCGATCCCATATCGCCTGGCGGTCCTAAATATATTGAGGGGCCGCCTAGGGTATGGGGGCCGCCCTTAGCGAGGGGTTTTGGACTCAGTTTTTGACGAAAATTTTACAAATAGGAGTGACATTTTAATTTGCATTTCGCGAATTAAAAATGCTTAAAGTACTTCGGATGAAGTATTTAAGTTGTCATGACACGGAATGGAACATAGACTAGAATTGAGACATAAAAAGGAGAAGCGGACGAATGTGATTTATGGAATGTGTTCCATCATTCCTAAACCAAGACGTAGATAGTTAAACGATTCACGTTTAAAGGGGTTTCGTAAGAATGTCGGTGATGTTGTCGACGGACGACACTTTTTAGATTGAGATGTCCTTTATGGACATTATCACGAAGAAAGTGGTGACGAATTTTGATGTGTTTGGTTCGAGAATGTTGCACCAGGTTTTTGCTAAGGTCAATCACGCCTTTATAGTCGCACATGATCGGGACGTCGTCGAGTCGAACATCGTAGTCGATAAGAGCTTGTTTCATCCATAGTGCTTGTTGACATGCCTTTTCGGCGCTTACGTATTCGGCTTCGTTAGTGTATATAGCAAGAGCGGTTTGTTTCTTCGAGAACCAAGATGTTAGACAACATCCCACGAACGTACAAATACCGCTAGTGCTCTTTCGGTCCAAATAATCTCCCGCATGATCAGAGTCGGCATATACTACTGTTTCTATGCCGGTCCCCGTAGGATACCATAATCCTAAGTGCGTAGTGCCTTTAATATATCGGAAGATACGTTTAACTGCTTCAAGGTGAGAGGTTTTGGGAGCCTCTTTGAAGTGGGCACAAAGGCAGACACTAAACATGATATTAGGCCTACTTGCCATTAGGTATAATAAACTACCTATCATGCCTTGATACTTGGTACTATCTACCGACTCACACTCTTCGTCTTTCGTGAGTTTGGTATCGGAGGACATGAGGGTTTTCATTGGTTTAGATTCTTCTAAGCCAAATTTCTTAAGCATTTCTTTAATATATTTAGATTGATTAAAGAAAATACTATCTTCTATTTGTTTTATTTGTAGTCCAAGGAAGAAGTTAAGTTTACCCATGATGCTCATCTCGAACTCGTCATGCATGATTTTGGCAAATTCATCACACATGTCTTGACAAGTCGAACCGAATATGATGTCATGACATATATTTGAATGATGATGAGTTTTGAACTTTTCTTCTTAGTAAAAAGAGTATTATCTACCATTCCCAGTTTATATTCATGTTTAATAAGGAAAGCTTTTAATCTATCATACCAAGCTTTGGGTGCTTGTTTAAGACCATATAAAGCTTTCTTTAGTTTATAAACATGATCCAGTTTTTCAAAGTCAATGAATCCTGGAGGTTGTGCCACGTACACCTCCTCATTGATAAAACCGTTCAGGAATGCACTTTTTATATCCATTTGGAATAGTTTAAAGTCTAAAGCACAAGCATAAGCTAATAGTATCCTAATTGGCTCAAGTCTAGCAACTGGGGCATAAGTTTTATCATAATCGATGCCCTCTTGTTGATTATAGCCTTAAGCAACTAACCTAGCCTTATTTCGAGAAATAATACCGTTCTCGTCTAACTTATTTCTAAACACCCACTTAGTTCCTATAATTGTCATATTCCTAGGTTGTGGAACTACCAAACGTCGTTAGCAATGAATTGATTTAATTCTTCTTGCATAGCGACTATCCAACTATCATCCGTTAAGGCTTCATTCACTTTCTTAGGTTCTATAGTTGATATAAAACAAAAGAAGTTACTTTGGTTTTGGGCTTGTGATCTATGGGTTCTTTGGTTAAGGTTTCCTATGACATTTTCTAATGGATGGTTCCTAGATTCCTTAATATTAACTATTTCGTCAATCTCTAAAGTTTCATCCACAATGTCATTTTCTAGGTTTTTCTTTTCGGTAACCTTAATTGCTTCTTCTTCATCTAAGTCATCATCCACCAAGGGTGATGTCTTAGAGAGTGGAGGAGTTTCATCGAATGTCACGTTAAGTAATTCTTTGACTTTCCTAGTGTGTTTATTTAGGATGATGTAGGCTTTACTATTTTGAGAGTAACCTAAAAGGATACCTTCGTATGACTTTGGGTCAAACTTTGTAAGGTAGTCTTTAGTGTTTAAAATGAAGCACTTGCTTCCAAACACTCTAAAGTAATCTAAAGTAGGTTTCCTACCTCTTAAGAGTTCGTAAGGTGTTTTTCCTAAAATAGCTATAATTAGGATTCGGTTGAGGATGTATGTTGAAGTGTCTATTGCGTTACACTAAAACTTTTATGGTAACGATTGCTCATTCAACATAGTCCTACTCATTTCTTGAATTGTCTTATTTTTCCTTTCAACCATGCCATTTGATTGAGGAGTGCGTGGAGCTGAGAAGTTATGTGTAATACCATTGGCATTACAAAACTCTCCAAATTGCACCTCATTATCAAATTCCCTACCGTGGTCGGTTCTTATTGACACTATTGTACATCCTAATTGGTTTTGAATTTTCTTACTAAATATTTCGAATTGATCAAAAGCTTCGGTTTTATCCTTAAGGACTCTAGTCCAAGTATACCTATAGTAGTCATCTACTATGATTAAGGTGTAGCGGTTTCTTCTGTAACTCCGTACGGCGGATGGACCGAAGAGATCCATATGAAGGAGTTCTAAGCATCTAGTCGTTGAGACTATATTCTTAGTCTTGTGACTAGCATGAGCTTGCTTTCCAATTTTGCAAGCATCAAAGAAGTGTTGATCCAACTTAAGCTTAGGTAAGTTTCTAACTAATTCCTTAGATGCTAACGATTAAATGAGACGCATATTTGCGTGACCTAATCTCCTATGCCACAACGTGGAGTTTTCATTAATCGTTGCTTAAAAATTTTTGTCTTTAGGCTTATTTCCTAATTTAATCACATATAAGCCTTTCATCCTAATACCTCTACCTATGACCTTACCATCCTTAGTAATTTCACTATCATGTTCAGAGAAAGTTACTCTACAATTATTATCACATACTTGACCTATACTTAACAAGTTAAATCTTAAGTTATCTACATGCTCTACATTATCTATTTTGAGAGAGTCATTTGAGATCGTACCTTTGCCAATGATGTTATCACAAAGATTGCTACCAAAAATAACATTACCTCAGTTATATGCCTTGTAGCTTGAGAAGAGCTTTTGGTTACCCGTCATGTGTTTGGAGCATCCGCTATCCTTTATCTACTCATCGGGTTTCAAGTCAAATCCAAGGCATATCTATTTATATAAGGCAACATCTTAAACATTTGGTCCCCAATATATCATGGGTCCAAAGTTATTAGTGCTAAACATCCCTTTCATTTGATGTAATTGGTTGGGATGTGGAAATGGAAGACACATTTCCTATGGCATGTAACTTTGTGATGGGAAGTTGTTCCAAGTTACAGGAAAACCACGAGGTTGATTTTTTCGACCAATGTTTCTTTTTAGTTGCGGTGTTTTAGGACGATGATAATTATTAATGACTCTTCTAGGTGGTGGAGCTTTTGATCTAAAATTTGGTTTTGAAAATCTAACTCCAGGTTTTGACAGTGGCTTATAGAATTGCTTAACTTCATTATCACTTGCAATGGGAACTCTTACATTGTTTACTATTATGTGTTTTGGTCTATGACCCAAAATAGATTTTTGAAAAGACTCACTTTTCTCAGATCTAGGTGTGATTCCTGGTGGCGGTCCCATATTTGCTTTGGGGGCTGCCTGCACATTAAGGTGGCCACCTGATAAGTGCTTAATTACACATATCTTTTACCTCTAAAAACGAGCTTAAATGACCAAAAACAGACAAAAACTGCCAATGCTTTAAATGAATTGAACCCTAAACCTAACTTTTAACCAGAGGCTTTTTGATTATTTAACATTTCATTTAAGCAATGTGTGCTCTCTTTAAACTTGGTTAGTTTAAGAGCTTCCTCTTTAAGCTTTTCATTTTCAATTTTAAGCATATGACATTTTACACATTCGAGGTCAACTTCCTTGTTTTTCTCAAGTGTAGACACTTTTTCTTTTAGAATACTAATTTCCTTTTCTAAGCTATCTCTAGTGGCTTTTAGTCTTTTATTTTTAGTGATTATCTTTAAACTCATTTTGCACAGTTTATCATATTCATTTTCTAATATTAAATCATCTATTGATGAGTTTTCATCACTAAAGTAAGAGTATTGGATCATTCCTTACATAGTTTGCTTGAGCTACTAGATAACCGTTTCGTTGTTTGACTTTCCCATCATTCCCCCTCTCACCGCTATCACTCAAGAACCTCCGACAATGCTATTTGGTTTTCTGTTTCAGTGTTGTGGACATTCTCCAATAAATGATGTTTCAGGTCGCAGCATCTAAGCATTTTCTATCTCTTTTACCGTTCTTGTCTTCACGGCGTCTTTGGAATGTCTATTTTTGTCGTCCGAGGTTGTTCACGAATCTACCTCTTCTCTCAAAATGAAACTTCTTGATGTCTCTACAGCCATGGCGTATTCTTCTTCTTCACTTCCGGAATCGAAACAATCTTATCACTAGATTCTTTCTTAGCCTTTAAAGCAAGAGATTTCCTTTCAACTTTTGCTTTGACTATTTCAGAATCTTTCTTGATGATCATTTCATGAACTTTAAGGTTCCCGATAAGTTCATCAAGAGACGTATATATATATATATATCTTTTAATCGATAATTCCTAGGTGTGTATTGCCCGCGATTCGCGATGGGATACATAACTTTCACATAAGGTACATTTAGTTTCTTATTTTGCATGTTGATTTGAATAATCATGTCTTTTAGCTATACATATTTAACGGTAATATGAAATTTGTAAAACTAATTTAGTGTAATCCACCTCAAGGCATCATGTTTTATACTCCATTCGTTCTTAAATAAATGTCCACTGTTGACTTTCGAAATCATTCTTCTTCAAGTTTAACCTTAAATTATTTTGATTGTGTTATATAATACTTGATTCAAAATATATGAATGAATTGAGTTTTAAATATATTTTCATTTGTATGATTTTTTCATCAAGTATTATATAAAACAAATAAAATAATTTATGGTTAAAATTAATGACTTCGAAAGCGAATGATGGACATTTATTTAGGGACGGAGAAAGTAGTATGAATTAGCAACTACGCAAAAAAGAAATTGTGCATCTTTAGAATAAAGTTAAGTATACACGCATTTAAGAGAAATTGAGGGTCTTTCTTTCAATGTTTATTTACGGAAAGTATAAAATGTAATAACTGAAATAAATAAGGATTAATTGTTATCAAGATAAAATGTTTATATTTGTTGGACAAAGTGAAAGATAATATGTGGAAACTATAAGTGGGGGTTGAATAGTTTACATGTTCGTTTTCATTTTAAAACTTTGCTTTCAAAATACTTAGATTCGAGTAGTATGTTTAACCAACCAACAATATGAATCAACCAAGTAAATATCTAAACTAATAGTAAATAACAATCACAACAATATAAAGAGATGAGAGAAGGAACAATCAAACCAAGACACCAAGATTTATAGTGGTTCGGCTACGAAGCTCTTCTTCGCCCTACTCCACTCCCCGAGTATCCTACTCGAGATTTCACTATGTCAACAAGCTCCCTTCAGGCAGAGAAAACCGTTTACACGTCGCTTACGTTATTTTCTGACACTAAGCTAAATGTCGAGTCCTAATCTTAGCTAGAACCAATCTACCACTTCACAATCAATACACGATCACTAGATCTACACTATCGGATTTACACAATATCCGAATCACACAAATACACAAGATAATTACAATAGAGATTTGACACTTAGAAGAAAGGAGGAAAGATCGCTAATCAACACTTCGTTTCTTGGCGAATATGAGTTTTCTTCTCTTGCACTTGAATGAGAGGGAAGAGATGAGTAGAAGATATTAGATCACTTGAAACAAGATCAAGAGATGTTAGTGATCAAGATATTTAGTGAGAGAAAGAAGATTTTTTGAGAGAGAAAGAAGTGTGAGAAAATTCATGCAAAGAGATCTGATTTTCTATAAGGAATGGAGCAGTATTTATAGGCAGGAAAATCCAACGGTTACTGGCGGCGGTCCCGGCAGTCCCAGATATATAAGAGGGCCGCCAGACCTATAAGGGGGCCGCGAGTAAACTACGCTCCCTTTTTTGTCTTTTTGTGAGGAAGGTTGTATCTGGTATAGAAAGCTTCTGTTTTAGGGGGAAATTTTAAATTTCAAAATTTAAGTTTTTAATAAAACTTTTCTTTTAATTAAAAATATTTTGTATAATTAATTTTGTAAAATTCTTTTGAAAAATGTAATGGATAAGAGAAAAATATTTTGTTGATCACTAATCATGCTTAATGATTTGTTTGTTCATACCTTAAGTGATTACTAGTCCTGATGAGCGAGGTTAAATCTTATCAATTTAATAATTCTTGGTTATCTAATCTATGTTAATTCTATTCTAATCTAAACCTATGTTAAACCTATGTCAGTCTAAATCCTAATTCTAATGGGAAAAGGGGGGGTTTCAGCCTGAGAGACTAGCACGGTTTGGTTGGTGACTATAATCAATTCCACACACTGTTACCACGCAAGCTAATAGACAAAAGATAAAAGAGTGGTTGAACCTTATATAAGAAAACTGTATTAACCATTATTAATCTGATTAGAATGTTGGGGCTGGTATGTTTATTTTAGTGCAATGATTTTTTCTCTCGAGCAGGTGGCATATCATTCTTAAGACTTAGGCGTTTACATCACTCCTTTAAGACCTAGGCAACATTTTAATATGTCACCAATTAAAGCATCCTTATTTGCTGATTATTATCTATCTTAGGGATTAAAGCCATTATGGTGATCTTGTTCAAACCCTGCTCATAGAGGACTTTTAACCACTTACCGCTTATGGAAATTTATAACCTAGTAGTCCACTTGTCAAACTATCCAATGGAATCAGACGTTATATGTTGAATTATCTAGGTCACCTGAAGTCACACGATCAATAAACCATCAGCAATACATTAATAGTTAGCCCGAAGCGTCGTCCGAGACACACAAACTTTAGAAGGATTATACTTGTGTAACTATTATTTAGTTGTATATATTACTATATGGAGAAGTTATTCCCGGACTTTAGATCAGCTTGGTCCCTTGTAGATCCAGTTGAATGATAGGTCGCATACAAATCACTCTAATCAGTATAAATTGTAAACATAAACAAGCATCAACGATAAATTCAAGAAATCGATATAAACAAATACCAAACATTCAGTCTTCATAATTATAAGGCTATATACCCACAAAGGTCTCCCAACCCATCCTACCACCCTAATAATCATTAGTCTTCAACAGTATAATAAATAGCAAGAGTATTATATTAGCATAGGTAAACTAACTAAGGTTAAATCCGAATGACTACCAAATACTGAACGATTACCCAAAAGTATATGGAATTACACGGAGGTCATTTTATGGAATTGAAACTTAGTTGCTCGACCTCTTCTCCTCTTTTTTCTCCTCTGAAAATGACTTTGTGGTTTAGTGTCACCGATAATTGATTTAGCACACATAAAAACTCGTTTTTGAGTTTTCTATTTATAAGGTATGAAAGTCGGTTCGATACGGCGTATCCATGTATTGGATATGCACGTATTGAGGATTCTTAGAGTAGGGACACGTTTGATATTCTTCCAGAATATTATATTAATTCAATCTTGAATACGGCGTATTGAGTCCTCTAAGATACGAGTATTGATATTCATTACTCTTTGTGGTATTTCGGTGAGTGAAGGTACGGCATACGCCGTATCTTCCTTGATGGTACGGCCGTATACGGCTGTATCCGTCTTCAGCAACCTTAGTAAATCTTCAAAATATCTTCATTTAAAGCCTCCAGATATGCGCGGGCCATTTTGCTAAGTTTCCCCAATTATCATAATTACGCAATTCTCAAATATAAACGGATTAAGTAACAATTCTTTGCGATTTACTATACAAAATAGGTTAATTAACATGGATATAAATGATGCTATATATAGACGTGATTTGTTGTCATCAAATATTCCCTCCACTTGAATTCCTACTGTGTCATTAGTAGCCTTATAGAAGTTTATAAAAATGTTTTTCTTAAGGATTATTTTCCGTTTAATAGCAGTCTTTTTCTGATCTATTTACAATTACACAACCAAACACCTCATGAAATAGGAAGATGAAAACACTCAAATCACTCAACTAATCTATGTGGTAACATGTAACTAATTCGCTTAATTGCTTGGTCGTGATGAGTATTCTATCATAAGCTTGGCATGTATACACATCTCTACCACTAAGCCAAGGCGTACGTAACATTGTGTTATAAGGTATATATGTGTGTTTTTGTATGGAAAGGAGTCACAATTTTATCATTCTACAATCTTTCACCAGAATACCTCCACTCCAACAGTAGCTGAAGCACACACTCACACCCGGAAAATGGGATAGACCATGTGTGTCGAATCACTCCCATTCGAATATAACCAACGGTTAGGGATGAGAAATGATATAGGGTAGGAACCTTCTAACTTTCACCAAAAGTTGTAAACCAACGAGTACTACAAGACATGCATTCTTGGCCGTAATGGACGAAATTAGACATGCTATGTTCGTTTTATTGATCACTCGTTCGTTTCTCTCCCGTAAAACTAGCAGTTAATCATCAGGTGGTGGGAAGTATATTGTTTGTTAAATAAAAGATCAAGAAAGAAACAAATAGATTAAGACTTAAGATTACCAAAGTTGCTAGACACATTTATTTCACAGAACGTTAAATGATTAAAGACACGACTATTTACATACGTTCTTAATCATTAGATCAAAAACAACATCTAAGTTAGCGTTCCGAGTATACGATCTACTTCCCAATCATCCCAAAACTTTACATACTTTACAAGGGAAGTGGCGATATCTCTCACTTTGATACAATACTCTACATCGTTGATTTTTAGACGTATCAACGAATAATCGATCCTTCGTATAATCCTTCCGCGTAATTGCTTTTTGCGAAACTGATTATCTCAAAAATTCTTTCTCACTTTTTTTTGTTATTTTTTTCTCTTTTCACCCCCCCCCCTTTTTACGCCTTTTTTCTTATTTTCCACCCTTTTTTCTTTTCTTTTTTTTCAAATACCCAAAAGATCTCAGTGTAGTTTTCACCATCTTCACCATCATAATAATTCCGGATAATTCCTTCGGTAATTTCTTCGTTCTTCGGTTTCACCAATAATTGTGACGGTAGTAAAATCACATGAGCTTTGACTACTAATATACATTCCCATTTGCAATGTGCAAATTTCCAAACAGCACAAAAGGATAGAACAATGAAACAGAACTCGAGAAATACAACTTTACACTTTAAGCATAACTAGCAACGTAAATTAAACTTTAATCTACAGGGTAGGTTAAGGGTAAGGGTGTAACGAAACAAAATAGTTTGGTATTATAAATTCCCTAAAGGATTGCCTCTACCGGCGTTGTTCTATTGGATCAATCACTCTAAAGATAAGAGTAGAAGGTTTAAACAGAGAGGTTATCTAACGGTGTGTTGTTAATTAACAACATGTATAGGCGGTTTGGTTGTAATCCTAAAAATTTACTATTTTAAACAAGTAACTCCAATTAATTCTATAATATCATTATTGTTGGTCGCTGAATGATTATATACCAAGCCAAGTTCTAAAGTCTACAACATCACCGGCACACTCATATTTTGTGGAATTTAGGTAAACATTTGGAAGCGGAAAGGTTAAATCCTCACAATATCTATCAAGAGTTATTGTGTGCGGGTTATGTAACATATAATTTCACAAAAGTATGCTTGAAAAAAAAATTTAGCATAATTTAAGCATTTTATTGTGAAAATTAGGACAAGTAAACAATCTAATTCCATCCCCCCACTTGAATTGTACAACGTCCTTGTTGTATATGTAAAACATTAAATACGGGAAATAAAAAAAGAATTAGAATGAGAAACTCCCATGATGTTTGCTCGGTAGATTCTCCAATTTGCGTTTATAAGCAAGATTGTGTGCTGAAAAAGCGTCTGAATCCTAGCATTAACAGCACACACACAGAATTCCAAAAAATATGCATTCCATCAACTTTTGTCGATTTCGTTCAGAAGACCTTGTATTAAGCGTAAGAAAACAAGTGCAATTTCTATCTTTGTGTATTCATTGGTTAGACTCGAAATAATAATACATAACGACTGTGTTTACAAGTAAAGTCTGATACGCCGTATCCATTACCCTTGGATCACGCGTTGTATTGATATTGTGTCGCATACGCCTCGGGGGAGACGGGGGGAAGTATTGTTTAACGAAATACGCGTATCGACTGTGCTGAAAATAAAGACTAGATAACGTCCAGATTGTTGATACTCCGTATCCATGGGGTTTGGATACGCCGTATAGACAGTCTGGGAAGACAGACTCGATAAAATTGAAAATACACTTCGGGTTGTCTCCTGGCACGCACTTTTGCTTACAGAAAAGTCTTTAAGTTAGACTTGCCCTAATTTACTCCCATCCTTATAAAACAATTTGGGGTCAAACGGGATGCGCCAGATATATGGCCACATACAAATTCTTTATTGAGAACAATGAATGGCATCCTTGTGTTAAGGAGTGATTCCAATGTAATGATATTATATTTAATTCCTTGATTAAAAGAATTCCAAGTTTTGTAAAATTTTATTAGATGTATATGATTGTTTCTTTAGAATAAAAAAGCTTATTTGTACCATGTGCGTTGGCACCAAATCAGGTATTTATTACATCATTGTAGCAGTTTTGAAGATAAAATCGCCGAAAAGTAGTGTTCCATTATCTGACTTTATCATCATCGTTGTCGTGTTTTTCCGATCTTTGGATATCATTGGGTTATAAAATTCGTTTAGAAAAGGAATTAATCTATTAAAGTACTAGAATAATGTTTTGTCCTCTTTATCACATTCCCGGAGGACAAGGATGTTTCATCTTATTTAAATTATATTCATCCGATATGTTGACGGGTCTAGCGATCGTGTCAGGTTCTAGTTAAGAATCTAATTTAGACGGATTGACGCATCATGTAAAAAAATTGATAGGAATTTCATTCTCAATTTATTTTTAAAGAATCTAAAATCTTCAAAATAACTGACCGTAGGTTGGTATGGTGCTTAATTACACATACCTTTTAGACTTTAAAAACGAGCTAAAAATAGTCCAAAAAACGGTACTTTTAAAATGCCAAATATATGCTTTGTTTTGCTAGATTGTAGTGTGCAAGAAATCGGATATAACCAAGAAAAGACGAAAAACAAGCCGTAAACGACAAGAACCGGACTCGGATAGTGGAAATGACTGTAAAAGACAAGCCAAATCGAAGCCTGGAATGTGTACTCAATCAAGTCAAAAAGTCAACAAGAAAAGTCAACTGGTCAAAGTCAAAGTGCAAACCCAAGTCTACCGAGGCCATAAGACTAAAGAAATATAAGTTTAGGGACTGAAATTGTCAATCCTAAACTTTATATAGAAAGAAGAAATCGAGAACAAAAGAGACTCAAGGGTGCGAAATACTAGTTATTTTGTGCAGAAAGATACACATCGGTAAGGACTTGTCCCTGCTTCTGCCAAGTCCAATGGGGTTGTAATTTACACCAAGGACGAATTGTGCAAATACGTTACATTAACTCTTTGGGGACTTGTTTTGACAAGTCCCCACAAGTTATTTAACCACATGGACTGACGGGTGCAATAACACTATAAACCATGAGGGACTAACTTTGTCAACTCCCCCAAACTTTCACTCTGTTACAACCCATAACAATTTTTTTCCGCCTCTTTTGACCCTACTCCCAACGAACTCCATAGGGGTTGTATAGACCAATTTTTACCCTTGTGAACCTTCACCACCTCTTGGACAATCTAACTCCCCCCTTCGCTCCTCACTACCTTTCCCAGCAACAAGGTGCTCACTTTCTTTTTAGTTGGCAATCCCACACCCCCCTAAGAATTTTGCTCGATGACCGAAGGGGGATTTTTTTTTTGATTTTGAAGATTGATGGGCTACAAGATTGAAAGAAGTCTGTGAACCTCTCACAAACAATACACATCCCTGTTTGTGTTGTCTAACAAACATGCACAACAAGCAAGAAAGAATTGATAAATGAAGACCATTGTTGTATTTTCTTTGCTATAAATAGCTTTGTAAAGCCAGATTGTGCTCATATTCAGTTTTAACGTGTTTATGTGTTTTTTATGTCGTTTTATGTAGTTTTTAAGTAGTTTAAAGTATTTTCTAAGTTTAATTTCTCTATGCAGATTGTATGTCTACAGTTTTTTGCTTTAGAGATGAAAAAAATTAACGCTTATGTTTTAGATCGCTCAATATAGTTCATTAGAGCCTTATTGCTTGTTAATAGGCTTAATTCATGCTTAAAAACTTGTTATAAGCTCTTATATACGATTTCATTTGAAATTTAATTCATTTCTATTGTTCATGAGATTCAATTTTGATAGCTTTATTTGGACGTTAGTGATAAGCTCCCAACGAGCTTATTGGTGCTTTTAAGCTCTTGATTGTGAGAGGCTAAGGAGCCATTAGGAACAGGGGTTTTTAGTGCCAACTCATCATGAAAGAGTTGCGCCTTTGTGTGTCCTGGAGGACAACGAAAATCGCAAGGTTTTCAATTCTCAATTTCATTTAGCTAATTTTTAGCTCTTAGACATCTTGCTTATTGCTTTTGATTCTTTCAAACATGTTTGTGTTTGTGTTTATATCTCGTGTTTTCAGTTTTGTCATTTTAGGTTTAAACTTATGTAAATCTTAGGTATAAACTTAATAAGGTGTGTATATTAGTGCAAAAAAGCTAGTAGAGAAATTTAGCTTATTTTCAAAATAAGCTAGGCAATTGTAGCTTAAATAGTTTAACTAGGTCATTTAAGTAGAGTGGATGTTATAAAAGTTTTTAACAAGTTTAGTTAGCTTTAAAAGTATAGATTTTTAAGCCCACTTGTAGTTTGGCAGAGTTTAGTTTTAAGTAAAGAAGGTGATGTTGTGGCATATGTCTGAAAAAGGTTGTCAAATGTTTTTGACTTTGGAGTCTTAGGTTCACTTTAGTCAGTTTTAAGCATCATCTTTGGCTAGTTGAAAGCTGTTTTTAAAAGTTTTCTAGTTGAAAAATTTGTTTTTCGAAAGTTTATGAACCCACTTTGAACTTTGTTAGGTTATTTAAGAAACCCACAAGTGCTTATTTGTTAAGCACTATGTAGGTTAGAGGTTTTTGCCTCCAAAAAGTTGTGTGTTGGGTATAGTTAAAAACTTTCCTGTCAAAACCTTGTGGTTATTTTGAATTCTCTGGGTCATATTCAACCCAAAGTTTAGCGCTTAGCGTGCCTACAGTTTTAACAAGCCCCTCATACCACCGCTTTTTTCACATCAAAAATGAAAGCGAAGTAGAATATTGACTCTTTAAAAACTGGAAACTTTGAGTGCACAGAGCCCCTTTAGCTATTAGGACTCAATCTGTTTGATGCTTCTTCTAGTGTTTTTAGAGAGCTTTTTTTACAGCTTAAAATAAGCTGTCAAATAATAAGCTACCTTGATGATTTGACTTAATGGTATCCCTGGGTAAAGGTGGGGACCTTTGTAGGTATCTTTCTCAGCAATTAAGCGACACTTTAAGCCAGTTTTTGGCGTATTTTAAGCGTCTTATAAGCTCTTAAATAATCGCCCCTCAAAAGTTTCAGGGCCTTAGGAAGTTGTTAGTTAGCTTATTTTCATGCCCAAACAAACTTGCCTCTTGGCTGTTTTTAGTTTAACTTAGGCATAGGGATTGCTTATTTTTGACTTTGGCTTATTGAGCTTATTCCATAAGCTCAAATTGTTTCCTAGTGACTTTTTAGGTTAAGTTAGATGGTTAGTTTGCTTATTTCCTTTTTTTAGCTTATTTGAATGCCCAACTTAAGCCAATTTAGCCTTTAAGCTTTGTTTAAGCTTTTCTGTCATGATAAGCTCCCCACAGCTTATTTAGTTTAGCTTTTCCTTTTCTTTTTAGCTTATTTAGGTTAGTTTAGACCCTTTAGCTTATTTTAGTTTTTGTCTTAGTTTAATTCGACCTTAAGTCCAAAATAGACTTAGCATTTTTCTTGCTTTTTAGCCATTTAAGCATTTCTGTCAAGTTTAAGCTTATTTTTAAGCTTATTCTTTGCTTTTCATAAAAAGCTCTAGTTGACAAAGTTGTTAAGCCCCACGAGCTTAACAACTTTGCTTCTTTGAGTTTTCAAAAAAAAAAAAAAGGGGAAGACACTTGGTCCGGGTGAGCAAGACTCGAACCCGGGACCAAGCGATACATCCCCCTTTATAACACCACTCTTACCACTGCGCCCTTGGGTCTTTTTCGTTAAAGACTCAAGGGCATTAATATATAAGGTCATTTTGACCAAATAAGCTTATAAGCTGTTTAGCTTATTTTCGGGGCTTATTTCTTTAGCTTATTTTTGTTTCTTATTTTTCGTAGGAACCTTATAGAGTAAAGTATTTTTAGAAAAATTTTCAGAATTTTTTGTAATCGTTTAATATTTTTTACAATTTAATTTAGTTAAAAGTTTATTTAATTCATAAAAAATACAAAAATTATCAAAAAAATATTTTGCTTTTTTAGAAAATTTTCTTTTATCATCTAGTTTGTAGGAAAAATATAAAAATTTTTCGTTAGGGTAATTTTTATAACTTTTCATCGTTTAAAGAACGGACTGTCCGCGGTACGGGATTTTGTTTTGACTCGTTTTTTGTGGTCAAACGAAACTCAGTGTTTTGGTTAGTCTTTTTTCATTCTTCGTTATTGAATCCCTAGAGTAGTTTAGAAGTGAAAATTTTTTCGTAGGATTATTTTTAAAGATTTTAGGTTTTTCCCCCTTTTGTTCGGGATTCGGGCCCTCGTTTTTGAGTTTAATTTCGTAAAAGATTAAATTAGTTTTTAATTCATAATAAATTCAAAAATAATCAAAAAAATGTTTTTCTTTTTCCTAAAATTTTCTTTTGTCTTATCTTAGGTTTAGAAATTTATTTTACATTTTTAGGAGTTTAATTTTAGTAGGCTTGCTTAATCGTCGCATTTTAATTGTTTCCCGTATTAGTTTAATTGTTTATTTGTTTTTTTTTAAATTGTTAATTTTAATTGTTGCTTTCTATTTAGTAGTAATAGATCATCAAATATCTTTGCTTCATTCAAATCAGAATCCGAATTAAAACGTGGTTTCAATTTCACTAGTCGTTGGGGAAACGACCCGGGTGATCATACTTACCCGGTTAAACTTACGTATTTTATATTATATTATATATATTTTTGAGAGTGAATTTTATCAAGGGTAACTTGGTAATTTTCTTAATTACTCTTCTAAAGTATAATATTATATATATATATTTTACGTGTGTTAAGATTCCTACATTTTGTGTTTGTTGATTTGGTTTGAAGATCCTTTCACCATCGAAAGTTTCATTTTTGTTTTATAATTCAAAAATCAAAAAAATCATAAAATATAAAAAGTAAAAAAATATTTTCCTTTTCTTTTTAGTATAAGTAAAAGAAAAAAAATAGAAAAATCAAAAATATAAAAAAATCTTCCTTTTAATTAAGAAATAAAAATCACCAATTGGTAAAAATACCAAAATATAACATTCTCAACGGAGGTGTTATCATTTCAATTTCCGGTGAACTTGTTGGTTCCCAAATCGAATCAAAGATTTAACACTTGCCATTTGTGTCTCTACCAAGTACGGCTCACCTTGAAAAGCAATTTTCAAGAGCTACCGTGAAGTAGTTGATTATTTGGTTTAAGTCTCTTTCGTGTAACCGTTAAAATTCATTGTTAAAAAAAAATATTAGTGTAAAGTTTTGCTTTTTAATTTTTAGTTTTTCCTTTTTATGCGCACTCGTTCGCAATCTCGAAGACGTCGACAACAACAAAATCTTTCGGTTGTTGAAAATTTTGAATCAATTGTTGAACAAAACGTTGTTCCAATGGCCGACAATCGAACAATGGCCCAAATGTTACAAGCACCCATCGAGGGGTATGAAGATGCTATAGTTATTCCACCGATCAATGCTAACAATTTCGAGCTTAAACAACCTTTAATCAATCTTGTGCAAAGTAATAAGTTTACGGGTAGACAAGACCCTCACAATCACCTTCGATTTTTTAACAAGGTCACTTCAACGTTTAGACATCCAGAAGTTCCGAACACTTCGGTAAAGCTTTTGCTTTTCCCTTTTTCTCTAGACGGTGAAGCCCGAGATTGGTTAGACAAGGAACCTCCTAGATCAATTCTCACATGGGACGACCTTGTTTCAAAATTCATAAATCAATACTTCCCACCTTCAAAAACCACTTACTATCGGAATGAGATCATTACTTTTTATCAAAAACCAACGAACCTAAATGAAGCAGGACTTTTAAAGGACTCCTTCGTCAATGTCCTCACCATGGCTTTTCAGAACTCCACCAACTCGATACTTTTTACAACTCTTTGAATTCAAATGATCAAGATGCCTTAGATTCTGCAGCAGGTGGCTATTTCTTAGATAAGATGCCTCAAGAAGGTTTAGCGATTATTGAAAGCAAGTCAAAAGTTCGTTACTCAAGAAGTCGTGCTAGTAATTCAAGAGTGAGTACGGATGCTCCTCTTTCTAATTCTTCATCTTCTAATAATTCTTTCGATATGCAACAAATAGCCGTTTCTCTCGAAGATAAGATGACTATCAAGATGAACCAAATGATGAATCAAATGAAAGCTTTAGTTGTTACTACTCCCTGCACCGTTAAAGCATTTGAGGAAAGTATGTGGTTACTTTGTGGATCGAAATCAACAATTTTAACCATTGTCCTGTTAACTCGAAGTGGAATATTTCCCGTTTTGATGACAACATCAACAATTTCAACAAACTCAGCCGATGGCAATTTTCACCAAAAGAAACCACCTTCCATTTGGCAATTCAAATGAACCACCGGTTTCAATCAACCGAATGTCCAAACCAACCAAAACCGATACAAGAATCCACCGACACTCCAATTCTGAATTTCAATACATTAACCAGGAAACTTTAATCCAAACCGTCAAAACAACCAAAATCAAGTTTATCAAGCTCCACCATACCAAACACCAATCAATCAAGTTTTAACCTACCAAACCTCCACAAATAGTGTTTGAAAATAGATTTTGAAAGCACGTCAAAGCAAATGATGCGATATTAAAGAATGTTGGCAAAATCAAAATCAAGGAATGCAAAATCAAATGACAAATGTACAAGTTTGTATAGTTGACAGTATATCAGTGTTTCATAAAGGAATATCGATCCTACAGCTATCACACCAACCAACCTTCAAGTTCAAGTTCTTTACCAAGCAATACCATTCCAAATCCTAGGAACGAAGCCAAGGCAATTACCACTCGTAGTGGTGCCTCATACGATGGACCTCCGATTCCACCGCCGGTGGTGGAAAAGGAAAGTGAGGTGACAAAGGATACGGAGCTACCAAGCACCGAAGACATCCAACCTCCTCCATTCGTCCAAGAACAAACCAAAGACAAAGAACCAATTGAAGAACCTTCTTTCGTTGCTAACAAAGCCAAACCTAATTTGCCTTACCCGTCAAGACTCAACAAACAAAAGATTCGTGAAAAGGATGATATCCTAGCTTCAAAGTTTATGGAAATCTTCCGTAATCTTCACTTTGAGCTAAGTTTCGCGGATGCTCTCATTCATATGCCAAAGTTTGCTCCGATGTTCAAAAAGATGCTTAATAACAAAGACAAGTTAATTGAGTTAACCAAAACACCGTTGAATGAAAATTGTAGTGCGGTTGTCCTAAAAAAGCTTCCAGAAAAGCTAGGTGACCCCGGTCGATTTCTCATTCCATGTGATTTTTCGGAGTTCGATAGTTACTTAGCCCTTGCCGATTTAGGTGCTAGTATCAATCTCATGCCTTTATCCATTTGGAAAAAGCTTCAACTCCCGGGCCTAACTGAAACAAAAATGGTATTAGAATTAGCCGACCGTACAATTTCCAAACCAACCGGTGTTGCCGAAAATGTTTTTGTCAAAGTAGGAAAGTTTTACTTTCCCGCTGACTTTGTTGTGCTTGATTTTATAGCCGATCCTCGAGTACCGTTAATACTCGGGCGACCCTTTCTTAGGACGGCTCATGCTTTAATCGATGTTTACGAAGGAGAGATTACTCTTAGGAATGATGATCAATCGTTAACCCTTAAATGTGGTGATGCACCTTCCATTTCATACAACAATCTCGAATCATTGAAGAAGGTTGATCTAATCGATGTCACTTGTGAAATTTATTCACAAGAAGTACTTGGATTTTCCGATTCCGTTGCTTATAACAATCCTTCTCCGTACTACGATCCGATTGTTTCCACTTCATCTCCGACACTCACTCCGTTTGATGAAAGTGATTTTCTACTCTTTGAAGAAGCCGATGCTTTCATAGCTATCGATGACGAGCAAATTTCAACGGAAATTGATGCTACGTACTATGATCCCGAGGGTGACATTCTCATTCTCGAGGCACTTCTCAACAATGATCCATTACCTCACCCAAACCAAGGAGATTACTCACCCGGAATTCAAAAAGATCTTAAAGTTGTTGAACCACAGAAGTCTTCACTCGAATATGCTACTTCTTATGAACCAAAAGTTGAACTTCCCGAAGTCGAACTTAAAGAGTTACCTCCGCATCTCGAGTATGCGTTTTTAGAGGAAAATAACAAGCTTCCAGTCATAATTTCAAAAGATTTGAGCCAAGATGAAAAGACCTCACTCATTAACGTTCTGAAAAACCGAAAACAAGCAATTGCTTGGAAACTTTCTGATATCCGAGGCATAGATCCAGAGTTTTGCTCTCACAAAATCCTTTTAGAAGATGATTACGAACCTTCAGTCCAACATCAAAGGAGGGTTAACCCTAAAATCCACGACGTCATCAAGAAAGAAGTAGAAAAACTTCTTGACGCAGGATTGATTTATTCGATCTCGGATAGTCCATGGGTTAGTCCTATCCATTGTGTTCCTAAAAAAGGTGGTATGACAGTTGTCAAGAACGAAGAAAACGAATTGGTGCCTACAAGATTAGTCACGGGATGGAGAGTTTGCATCGACTATCGAAAGTTGAACGAAGCAACTTGTAAAGACCATTTTCCGTTACCATTCATGGACCAAATGTTAGAGCGATTAGCCGGCAATGAATTTTATTGTTTCTGGGTATTTTCAAATCCCCATTGAACCTAAAGATCAAGAAAAAACTACTTTTACGTGCCCATACGGAACTTTTGCGTACCGTCGTATGCCATTCGGTTTGTGCAATGCTCCCGGAACTTTCCAACGTTGTATGATGGCCATTTTTCATGATATGATAGAGAAAACGATGGAGGTTTTTATGGACGATTTTTCAGTTTTTGGAGATTCTTTTTCCTCGTGTCTTGCCAATTTAGATAAAATGCTTAAAAGGTGTGAAGACACCAAATTAGCACTAAATTGGGAAAAGAGCCATTTCATGGTTAAAGAAGGCATTGTTTTAGGACATAAGATCTCTAGAAAAGGAATTGAAGTCGATAAGGCCAAAGTTGATGTAATTTCTAAGCTTCCTCATCCAACGACCGTCAAAGGAATTCGAAGTTTTCTCGGGCATGCTGGATTCTATCGAAGATTTATCAAAGACTTTTCCAAAATCTCTCGACCCATGACCCATCTCTTAGAGAAGAACACTCCTTTCATTTTTTCGGAAGATTGCATTCTAGCCTTTCAAACATTGAAAAAGAAGTTGACCGAAGCTCCAATTCTCATTGCTCCAAATTGGGACCAACCTTTTGAAATCATGTGCGATGCAAGTGATTATGCAATAGGTGCGGTCCTAGGACAAAGGATTGAGAAGCATTTCCGACCAATTCATTACGCTAGCAAGACGATGACTGAAGCAGAAACGAATTACACAACAACCGAGAAGGAGATGCTTGCAGTTGTTTATGCTTTCGAGAAGTTTCGATCATATCTAATCATGAACAAGAGTGTTGTTTACACGGACCACTCCGCTTTGAAATACCTCTTCAACAAGAAAGACGCCAAAGCAAGATTGCTTCGATGGGTCTTACTTCTTCAAGAATTTGATTTTAAAGTTATCGATACCAAGGGAGCTGAAAACACTATGCCTGCCGATACACTCTCTCGTATTGAATACCCTTTTGTGAATATTTTGATCAAAAGAAATTACCGAGACTTTTCCTTTAGGACTTAAGTGTGTTAACTTTACAAAGACCAAAGTACCCGGGTTCGCCGACATTTTACTAAATACCACGGCGGGGAAATTCATTAAAAAAGGGATGTCGACTCAAGAGAAAAACCAAGTTTCTTTAATGACTGTAAACAATTATTTTTGGGTTGAACCTTTTCTTTTCATGATTTGTGCGGATCAAATAATCCGAAGGTGTGTAGATGGCAAAGAAGCTCTCGAAATTCTCGAAGCTTGTCACAGTGGACCCACCGGGGGACACTACGGAGCCAACTTTACCGCCAAGAAGGTTTTTGATGCCGGTTTTTATTGGCCTACCATTTATAAGGATGCCTACGAATTAATCAAATCTTGTGATGCTTGTCAAAGGCAAGGCAAAATCTCTCAACGTGATGAGATGCCTCAAAATGCAATCCAAGTTTGTGAGATTTTCGATTTATGGGGAATTGATTTTATGGGACCTTTTCCGTCGTCTAGGGGTAACAAATAATATCTAGTAGCACGTCGATTATCTTTCAAAGTGGGTTGAAGTGAAAAAGCGCTCCCACCAACGTTTGTAAGGGTAGTTGTTAAGTTCTTAAAATCCCTTTTCTCCCGATTCGGTGCTCCGAGAGCAATCATAAGCGATCGTGGGACCCATTTTTGTAACGACAAATTTGATAGAGTTATGTCTAAATATGGTGTCACCCATCGTCTTTCGACTCCTTACCACCCTCAAACGAGTGGTCAAGTTGAAGTCACGAATCGAGGTCTCAAAAGAATTTTGGAGAGGACGGTAGGAGAAAACCGTGCCTCATGGTCTGACAAATTAGATGATGCATTATGGGCTTTTAGAACCGCTTACAAGACTCCAATTGGATGTACTCCGTATAAGTTAGTCTATGGAAAAGCGTGTCACTTACCAGTTGAGCTAGAACACAAAGCGTATTGGGCTCTTAAGCATGCCAACTTCGATTTAAAGACCGCGGGCGATCATCGAAAGCTTCAACTCAATGAACTAAGCGAGCTTCGAGATCAAGCTTACGAGAATTCGCTAATCTACAAGGAGAAGACAAAGAAGCTACACGATTCCAAGATAAAGAACCGAATCTTCAATGTTGGTGATCAAGTCCTTCTGTTCAACTCCCGGTTAAAGATTTTCTCCGGAAAGCTCAAGTCCCGATGGTCCGGACCTTTCACAATCACCGAAGTTTATCCTTATGGCACTGCCAAGTTGTCTCATGCTGATGGTTCTAATTTCAAAGTCAACTGCCACCGTCTTAAGGCGCCTACTATAGAGGGGATACACCCTCCATGGGTTATTCCCGGATCTCCAGACTTTCATAAGGATAACTAAATTTCAGTGGATCGAGGGGGGTTTTCGGGGGAAAATCGAGCTTGCGACTCGGTGACCAAAAACAAGCCGCTTCGTGGGAGTTCACCCCATGCTTATCCTTTCTATTTTCTATCTAATGTGTTGTGTTCTCTCTCCGATTTCTCGATGTTTGTTGCTGTGATTTTTGCAGGATTCTCCCAACAATTACTTTGAAGCCTCTTGTGTCCGGTTGATTTATCCCGTTCTACTCGAGTTTCTCATCCTTTGTGTGAAATTAGTTTGGGGAGATCCATATCCTTTCATCATTATCGATTAACGTTTATCTTTGCATACCTAATAAACGGCTTAGATTTACGTAGAAACCCGACTTTAAACATTGAGGACAATTGGTTTCGTTTTTAGTTGGGAAGGGAATCTATCGATTTGATGTTGCTTGCTTATTGTTTTGTTCTCACGTACCCGTTTTTCCCACAAAAATAGCAAAAATTTTAAATTTTTCAGTCTTGTTTTAAAAAAAAAAAAAAAAAAAAAAAAAAAAAAAAAAAATGTTAAGACAAAAATGTAGGTTTTCCGCTGGTAAGAATAAGAAGTAATTTTTGACCCGGGGATTAGTACGTGTAGGAGTTCTAGTTTTCTTATTTTGTACCTTAATCAATTATTGATGTAGTTTATGCTGTCTATATAGACTTTAAACATGCTAGACTTGAATCATAAAGTAAAGAAACTTTGTCTAATCTCAAGTTAGATTTTAAATTGCCAAGTTGGATTTTATAAGGCTAAGCATTTGCAAATATCTTTTGTGAAGTAACGAGAAGGTAGTGTTATTATAAGCATGACATTAGAACGGTAGAATAGTTGGATTTTCTTTACAAGTCATATGTATTAATTGTGGCTTTTTCTCCCATTAGCTTGTTTCACCTCTATATATAAAGTTTAATAAATAGAGTTGTATGGTTTTTTGGTTAATAATTAGCTAATAGAAGTTTTCTTTAGTTCCTTTGTGTTAGATGAGTTACACATCAGAATACTTAATTTGCTTAAAAATACAAAAATATAATAAATAAGTATCTCGCCAGATTATTCATCGGTCAGGAGGCGTGGCCGATGTTGGAGTTTTCATATAAGTAGAGTCCTGGTGTATATAAGTAGAATAACCTCTTGTCGACTCGCTATCGATGTGGCTTCGAGATAAAAGGACGCGGTTGTACTTTATTTAATCCGATGTGAAATATCGTTTGCTAAATCATGTCGAGGCGTGGCAGATGTTGGTAGGTCCTACTAAGGGACTGAGGAATAATAATGTTGCTTATTTTGTCTTGTTTTGCTGCCTTAAAGAGCCTAATGGTATATGGTGCAAATAAGATTGGTTCATTCTTGTCTTAAAGAGCCTTAGGGTATATGACATGAATGGTGCCTTCTCTAAGTAGCCTAATAAAAGCCAAATTTTGGTTGCCTCGATGTGGACTTTATTCTTGATTGCATTTGATCTTTTGAAAAGGGCTAGGAGCTAATTATTGCGTTCCTTACATACCTTTATTTTCTTGAATAATAAAAAATCGAAACAAAAGTCTTAAGAGCCTTCGGGTATATGACTAAGTAAATCCTTGAGATACAAAAGCTAGGATTTGGGAGGAAAGTTTGACACATTTAGTAATTTTTATGAGTAGTGTTAGTGTCATGACTTGTAATTAACGATGATCTTGTTTTTAAGCTTAGCATGGGAAAAGTGAAAAATCGGGGATGACGATGTTATCTTTTAGACGCTTTAATTGTGGCTTTTTTGTCTAATGATCCTAAATGATACCAATGTGGTAATGAAAACATTGCATTATGTCTACACAATAAATTGTAGTTAGGTAGTTAATAATCAAGAAAATCAATAAAAAAGAGAAAAATCTTAAAAATGGTGAAGTCGGGTGGTTTATAACTTGTGTTCTTCTCTCAAAAAAACTCTTTGCTACTTTTCAAAGGTTTAGTTTGGGGAATTTTCGAGGTATTTGGTTATAAGGCATGTAATATTGCGTGAGGACACACAATGTTTTAGTTTGGGGAATTTTGATAGTTGTTAAACTATACATATCAATTTATGCTTAAAAAGGCCCAATTCTCCAAATCGGGATCAAAAATTGGCTAAAATGTGCTTGTATTTGAGTTTTATGTATGCAGGTGTGGATATGTCATAAAATTCCAATAGAAAACAGTCAAAAACGAACCGTGAATGATGAGTGATCAGGAATGCATAAGAAATCGAAGCCATAAGCCAGAGAATGATCATGCTCAGCATTCTACAAGTCAACTGCAGCTTCAAAAGTCAACTTACTAAGCCAGCACAACTCTTCTTTAAACACAAGGGATGTTTTTGCAATTTATGAAAGTTGTTTATAAACCTGAAAGGGGACTAGCCTTTCACAAGGGCCGAATGTGTATAATTTCCCTTTAGTTATAGAAGTCGCTCGGGTCAAAAGAATCGGGTCAAATAAACACGTGGACCATCTCTCAACCAATAATATCATTTGCCCCAACCCGACTAACACGACCTAACCCGGGAACACAATCCGAGGTTTGTTATAAACTAATAACATTTACTGTTCTTCATTTACCCCCAATTCAGATTTAACTTACCACACGTCACATGAACACAATCAAGAACACATGAACCCCTAGTCAGTCAATCTTTTTACCCTACACCCAAATTTAACCTATAGGGTTAATGTTCCCCTCACACCCTTACCCATCCATTCACTATCAATCATAACACCCACCCAATCACGCCTGGCAAATAAAACGATTCTTTGGTCAAGTTGCGTGGGAGTGTGTGTATACACTCACATAACTAACACAACTATGCCACGTCAACGATCCGGGTTTATACAACTTTAATCCAACGGCTTACGTTTGAGATCAAGGAGAAAGAAAGGATGAAGGGTCAAGATAAAGATGAATAGAAGGATCTAGATGAAGAGAGGAGCTCAAGACTTCGGGTATAAATACCCCTCAATCCAGCAGTTAAGAGAATAATAGTTTTAGGTTAATTTAGGGTTAATTTTTTATGGTTTCTTTAAATGTAATTTTAATTTTCATGTTATGTAATTTTGATTTACGATTGTAAGCTCTTTATTTCAGAATTAATAAAAGTTTTATTTCAAATAAATTGGTGTGTTCATTTTAATTCTGTTAAAAGAATTTGTGATTGTGTTTGTTATTTCTGTTAAATGATGAAGGCTTGATACCTATTGGAATTGGATGGCTGCTATGGTATCAAGGGTTTTAGAGCTGAGGGTCAGCATTAGGTTAGATTAGGATTGATGTTGTTTTTGACTTTGAGCTTATGTGAATAAGCCATAAGCTCATAATAAGCTGTTAAGCTTTCTCCTGTTCTTGCTGGAAAGCAAGTACACCTACTTTTAAGCTCCATCAGTTTCAATTAGGTCTAATAAATGTGCTTACTTTTATTGCTTTGAAATGGTTAGTTGTTTGATAGCAGTTTGGAAGGTGATTTGTATTAAGCAGTTTTAATTAAGTAGTTATAATCTGTCATATGTTTTGAGGTAATTTGATTAAACCCAGCTTAGGTAAAAAGTTTGTAAGCTGATAAGCGTAGTAGAAGTTATCTGCATTCATTAGCACCATTTATAGCTTATTTTTAAATAAGTCAGAGTTATGTCTTAATTAAGTTTCAGCTTTTTATGTTTGGTTAAAAAGCACTTATAAATGGGGATGTGATAGTAATTGTATTAGAGGTTTCAGGGCCTGTCTGCATGTCTTTTATAGTTTCTGTTAGTTTAAATTTACATAGTTAGTCCTTCGTTAGTAGCTCAGTTAGTCCTTTGTTAGTTAGTAGTTAGATTGTTAAGTCCCTAGGTTAAGGGACTGCTTCTGTCAATTGATCAAACTTTGTGTTTTTTATATAAACCTAAATTTTCCCCGCCTACCCTTATCTTTCTGTTTTGTCACTTTCGGCCCATGTGTTTTGGTTAAATTGGTTAGGTTAATAAAAAATAGTTTTTATAAATAATAAATTAGGTTTTTAGTTTAATTACTTAAATTAGTTTATAATTACTCATTAAAAATTAGGGCTTTTAATAAAATTAATTTTCTGCATTATTTCTTTTTATATAAAAAATATTTTTATATAATTGTTAGGTTTAAGTTTTATATTTAAAAATTAATTTTCGAATTTAGTTTTTAATATTTCATTTTCAAAAATAAATAAAAAAATAGAAAAATTAGTAATAAAAATGTTTTTTTCATCTTTTTACGTCATTTAGAATTATTTAGTTTAATAAAAGTATTTTTCTTAGTTTTTATCGATTTTATGTATCATTTTTAGAATATAAATTTAGATTAAATAGAATTTAGTTCATAAAAAATCCGAAAAGCCTTAAAAAATATTTTCTTTTTCCTAAATTTTTCTTTATCATTAATTTGAGGTTTAGGAATCTAGTTTTTATTCTTAAGATTTAATTGTATTTGTTTTCTTATATGTCGCATTTTATTTCATTTCGTAAATTAGTTTAACTGTGTTTAATTTAGTTGTTTAATTGTGCCTTAATTTTAGTAGCATAAATAAATCCAAAAATATCTCTTTTCTTATTTCAAATCAATATCCGAACGAATCGAGGTTTCCATTGCTTCTAGTCGTTGGGGAAACGACCAGGGTGATCATATCTTTAAAACGGTCTTAATATACGTATTATTTATTATATTATATATATATTTTTGGAGAGTGAATTTTATCAAGGTCAACTTGGTTACTTTCTTAATTACTTCGGATTTTTGATTTTATATATATTTTAGTGTATAAAATACGTATCATCTATCCATCCCTCATTACTAATCTCCACCTCTCTGACTCACTCCAGGCGCCATACTTACCACATATCTACCACATCTCATCGTTCCATCATCACCACGCACTCCGCTGGTCGGCATCCCTTCATCGTAATCAACTCATCAAAACATCAACACCACAACAACTAACTGCCACACTAGAGGGTGGTGTGGTGGTTATAGGTAGCTCCACTGCGAGGTGCGTTGGTTTGTAGTTTGCACCAACGAAGGGTGCATTTGGTTGCGGGTTGACAGCCACCTCTAGGGTGCGTTGGGTTGGGTTATAAAACAAAAGGGTGCGTCGGGTTTGGCTGTTGGAACAGCGGGTCGGGTTGTCGGGTTTTGGCAGCGTGGCAACAGGTTTAGGGTGTGTTAGGTTTAGACAATAACACCGAAAAGGGTGGGTTCGGGTTAAGGTTATATCAGCAAGGGGTGTTCGTTTGGTTTGTGGGTTTATAACACCCTACGAGGGTGTGTTTTGGGTCGGGTTGGCTGTGGGACAGCCAGGTATAGCCAGGGGGGAGTGTGCGTTCGGGTTTGGGCTATAGAAACAGCCAGGGTGTGTTTGGTTTGTTTGGGCTGTCAAAACAGCCGGGGCGGGTGCGAGTTGGTAGGCTGCCGGGACAGCCGGGGGGGGAGGGGTTGTCGGGTAGAGTTGCAACAAAAGAAGTCGGGTGTGTGTTTGAATCGGAAAGCCGGGGTAGGTGTGCGTTCGGTTTGATTGTATCATCGACTAGGATGTGTTTGTTTTTTTTTTTGGCAGGGGTTGATAGCCAAACGGGGGTGTTTGGTTCGGTTTAAGAACAACTAGGGTGCGTTTGGAAATGTTACAGTCGAATAAGCGGGTGTTTGGTTTGATTTAAACGGTTAAGGGTGCGTTTGGTTATTAGTGACAAATTAGGGTGTGTTTGGTTGTAGGTTTAACAGGCCGAATGGGCTGTTTGGGACAGCGGACACAAAATAGGGTGCGTTTGGTATAGTGGCAGCAATAGGAGTGTTTGGTTTTGGCAGAAAACGCCATACAGGACGCGTTTGGGTGAGCAGTTTCTACAAGGGTTTGTTTGATTTATACCTTGACGAATAATCATAACACGGGTTATATAAATATAAAATCTTGACATAAATGGTGGTTAAATTGGTTAAATAAATACCTTGTTATTATCTTCGTATTCGTATTTATAATAACAATAAGGGTTCGTTTAATTCACATGGGACGACAAATGAAAAGAACATAAGGTTTTAACAAATATTAAAACCGGATAAATATATATATATTGGTGGTTTAAAACGGTTAATTAAATATAACATTATTACCTTGTTTAATCTAGATGTAATAATATGTATATTATATTTAGATAGGGCGGGCATTTGAAATATTGAAAAACGAACGATATCAATATATACTAATTTAAGGATAACGTCGAGTTTTACGAATATGGAAAACATTATATAACCGAAAATGTCATAACGAAATATATATATATATTTCAATATTTAGTAACGTTTTGCTAAAACTCATATTGTTTTATAAACGAATAAAAAGGGACCAAGTTATATTTTAAAAGATACATTGACTTGTATTATACAATAACCCGACCAATGAACGAAAACTATACTTTTACAATGAGATGATTATTTTAGGCGCGAGTCGTCGAGGAAACTAAATATAAATTATAAAATATTATTTTATATTTTGATATTATTCAGCTAGAAGGTAACCTAATAATTGTTGTAAAAGGCTTTACAAACATCGGTTAACTTAATTGAAAATCTTAAAACGTACGATTACGTTACATAAGTACTTTTTGTTTAATTAAGTGGTGATTTCAGAAAATGAGTCAAACTAATTGGGTTAATTATTTTATTCACACTTATTATATAATACCTGCAAGGTATATTATACCTTTCAATAATCTTTGGATTGATTATATTTGTTATAAAATTCGCGGTAGGAATTATACAAGGGTTATTTTCATAAGTAATATATAAAGTATATATATTACACACTTTGGGAATATTCTAAATTTATTTATTTAACCAACCACCAAACTATTACGACTTGAAAAGCTAAATCTTTTATCAACGTGTCACGTTGATGTAATCATTCATCGGGAAACCCAGATTCATTATCCTAGGTTAGTGGGACTTAGCCGTTAAGATTAGTTGCAACTTCTTGATCGAGCCGCTTCGTCTTCCGTTCGTATTGTGCATATTAGATGCCCATCTGCCAATCGTTCTTCATCATCAATGTGAGTTCATAACCTCGCTTTTCAATCTTTTGAATGTTTATAAACCCGCGAGGGGGAATACATGCTTGTCTACAAACTCTTTACTTACTGTGTTATCTTATAACAATGTGATTGTTTTTAAAGGATATTATGAGTTCCATAGCCTCACTTTTACTCGTTTTGGATAACGGTTATATATATTTTTGGGATGAAAATATGCATCGTTTTATAAATGGACACAACATGCTTTGTTTTATAAATTGGACGCAAGAAGTATTGATTTAAGTGTGCGTCTGCCTAAGAAACCCCCAAAAAATAAAACCAACCCCCCCCCCCCCCCCCCCCCCCCCCCCACACAACAAAAAAAAAAACCCAAAAACACACACACACCACACAATAAAATAAAAAATAGCGATAACCAAAGTTGAGCCCCTTATAATGAACATGTCATTTGAATAGATGTAGTTGGGAATTACATTATGTGAGCGCGAATGTTATTTAATAGATCTATTCGGGAAACGACCTCCCGTTCGGGTGATCTAGCTATCACCGGGAACGACGTTATGAATGTCGAATTTAGGATGTTTTCGAGTTGAACATCTATCGGGCAAGAAATTGGCAATATATAGTTTAAATTGCCAAGAGAGATCGTCGAGCTTCAGTATCATGAGCTTGTGTAAATTTAATCTATTTTTTGTGAGATCTGAATGTGTTGCATTATCACTAAAAAGTCTTGCGGCCTACTTGTAATATATTATTCAGGAAATCAATAGGCACGGGGTGACAATGATACACTTTTGGTGACTTTAAATTTGTCATAGCATTCTTTTAAAAATCTTTGGATAAGATTGGTACTTTTGGTGACAATTAAATTTGTTATGCATTCTTTATAAAATTCTTTGGGATTAAGATTGGTACTTTTGGGGACATAAAATGGTGTGGCTTTCTTTATGAAATATATGGGAATCTTTTACCTGATAATGTGATGATACAGTAGATAACGTTCATACTTAAAACTAACCTTGAACTCACCAAACTTTATGTTGACCCTTTTTAAGCATGTTTTCTAAAGTAAATTTATAATGCTCGGATTTCTTGAAGTGCATTGGAGTTTACATTCAAGCTTTTAATAGTGATGCAATTATGGGGACAATATGTATATTAAATTCGCAGATTGATTAATATCAACAATGTTAATTTTCAAACGAACATTTAGAGGTCGTTTTTTGTTATCTAGCGCTGTGTATTATGAAGTAACACCCCAAGTGGTATTCCGCTGCGTTGTCGTATTTTTTGGGGTGTTGTGTTACACCACAACCAAAAGAATGTTGGTGGACAATTCAACTCATGGATTTCCTGTAATTGGAACAATTTCCAACATCCAAAGTTACATCCATGGAAAATAATGTCTTCCTTCCCAATCCCAACAATTGCATCTAATGCAAGGGATTGTTAGCACTAATAACTTTGGATTTTTAAAACCTAATTTTAGATCAAAAACTCTACCACCCAGAAGAGTCATCAATAATTATCCTCGTCCTAAGACACCACAACCAAAAAGAATCATTGGTCGACAAAATCAACCACGTGGCTTTCCCATAACTTGGAACAACTTCCCACGTCAAAGTTACTTGCCATGGGAAATGTGTCTTCCATTTTTACATCCCAACCAATTGCATCAAATGCAAAGGATGTTTAGCACTAACAACTTTAGACCCATGAGATATTGGGGACTAAATGTTTGAGGTGTTGCCTTATATAAATAGATATGCCTTAGAGTAGACTTGGAACTCGATGAGTGGATAAAGGATAGCGGATGCTCCAAACACATGACGGGTAACCAAAAGCTCGTCTTAAGCTACAAGGAATACAACGGAGGTAATGTTATTTTTGGTAGTAATCTTCGTGGTAACATCATTGGCAAAGGTACGATTTCGAATGACTCTCTCAAAATAGATAATGTAGAACATGTAGATAACTTAAGGTTTAACTTGTTAAGTATAGGACAAATATGTGTTAATAAGTGTAGAGTAACTTTCTCTGAACATGATAGTGAAATTACTAAGGATGGTAAGGTCATAGGTAGAGGTATTAGGAAGAAAGGCTTATATGTGATGAAATTAGGAAATAAGCCCAAAGAACAAATTTGTCTAGCAACGATTGATGAAAAATCCATGTTGTGGCATAGGAGATTAGGTCACGCAAATATGTGTCTCATTCAATCGTTAACATCTAAGGAATTAGTTAGAAACTTACCTAAGCTTAAGTTTGATAAACACTTCTATGATGCTTGCAAAATTATAAAGCAAGCTCACGCTAGTCATAAGGCTAAGAATATAGTCTTAACGACTAGATGCTTAAAACTCCTTCATATGGATCTATTCGGTCCATCCGCCGTACGGAGTTACAGAGGAAACCGTTACTCCTTAGTCATAGTAGATGACTACTCTAGGTATACTTGGACTAGATTCCTTAAGGAAAAAACCAAAGCCTTCAATCAATTCAAAATATTTAGTAAGAAAATTCAAAACCAATTAGGATGTACAATAGTGTCAATAAGAACTGACCATGGTAGGGAATTTGATAATGAGGTGCAATTTGGAGAGTTTTGTAATGCCAATGGAATTACACATAACTTCTTAGCTCCACGCACTCCTCAATCAAATGGCATGGTTGAAAGGAAAAATAGGACACTTCCAGAAATGAGTAGGACTATGTTGAATGAGCAATCGTTACCACAAAAGTTTTGGTGTAACGTAGTAGATACTTCAACATACATTCTCAACAGAATCCCAATTAGAGCCATCTTAGGAAGAACACCTTACGAATTCTTGAGAGGTAGGAAACCCACTATTGATTACTTTAGAGTGTTTGGAAGCAAGTGCTTTATTTTAAACACTAAAGACTACCTTACAAAGTTTGACTCAAAGTCATACGAATGTGTCTTTTTAGGATACTTGCAAAATAGTAAAGCCTACATCATCCTTAATAAACATACTAGGAAAGTCGAAGAATCACTCAACGTAACATTCGATGAAACTCCTCCACCCTCTAATACATCACCCTTGGTGGATGATGACTTAGATGAAGAAGAAGCAATTAAGGTTATCGAAAAGAAAAAACCTAGAAAATGACATTGAGGATGAAACTTTAGAGATTGATGAAATAGTCAATATTAAGGAATCTAGAAACCATCCATTAGAAAATGTCATAGGAAATCTTAAGCAAAGAACCCTTAGATCACAAGCCCAAAACCAAAGTAACTTCTTTTGTTATATATAACCTATAGAACCTAAGAATGTGAATGAAGCCTTAATGGATGATAGTTGGATAGTCGCCATGCAAGAAGAATTAAATCAATTCATTGCTAACGACGTTTGGGAGTTAGTTCCACAACCCAGGAATATGACAATCATAGGAACGAAGTGGGTATTTAGAAATAAGTTAGACGAGAACGGTATTGTTTCTCGAAATAAGGCTAGGCTAGTTGCTCAAGGATATAATCAACAAGCTGGCATCGATTATGATGAAACTTATGCCCAGTTGCTAGACTTGAGTCAATTAGGATACTATTAGCTTATGCTTGTGCTTTAGATTTTAAGATATTCTAAATGGATGTAAAAAGTGCATTCCTGAACGGTTTTATCAATGAGGAGGTATACGTGGCACAACCTCTAGGATTCACTGACTTTGAAAAATCGGATCATGTTTATAAACTTAAGAAAGCTTTATACAGTCTTAAACAAGCACCAAAAGCTTGGTATGATAGATTAAAAGCTTTTCTTATTAAACATAAATACAAAATAGGAATGGTAGATAACACACTTTTTACCAAGAAGAAAAGTTCAAACCTCATCATCATTCAAGTATATGTCGATGACATTATATTCGGCTCGACTTGTTAAGACATGTGTGATGAATTTTCTAAAATCATGCATGACGAGTTCGAGATGAGCATGATGGGTGAACTTAACTTCTTCCTTACGTAATGGTGAATTAATACGCGGGAAAGCTAAGGTGGCTTGGAATGACATATGCCTTCCTAAAAAGAAGGGGGGCTTGGTATTCGTAGTCTTGAGCTGTTTAACATAGCATTAATGACTACTCATATTTAGAATATTGTTACAAACAAAGCCTCTTTATGGGTCTGTTGGATCAATATTTACAAGTTACGTGGGAGGTCGTTTTGGGAGGTGCCTTTGAAATCTAAGTTAAGTTGGGGTTGGCGTAAGCTTCTTTAATTGCGTGAGCTTGTTAGACCTTTTTTCTGGTCTCAAATTGGAAGTGGAAGTGGTGTTTCTGTTTGGTTCGATAGATGGTGTGTTCAATGCCCGTTGCGTCGTTATCTTTCAGCTAGGGATATCACAAGGGAAGGGTTTTCGCTTCAATCTTCAGTTGTGGATTTGATTTCGAATGTGGGGTGGTTATGGCCCTAATCGTGGTTACTTAAAGCCCTAATTCTGGGGCAAATTCTTGTTCCTATTTTGGATGCTAACAAGCCAGATATGCACGTTTGGCGCGACTCTAATGGAGTAATGAAGAAGTTCTCGGTTCAGGCTGCATGGGAGGAGGTTAGACCTTGTGGTATTGAGGTTTCCTGGTTTCGTATTGTTTGGTTCCCTCATAATTGTTCCCCCGGGCATGGTTTCATTTATGGCTAGTGATGAGGGATGATTCGAAAGAATGTCTTAAGGAACTTAAGAAAATTTACGGACACATGCTATGTTGGTTAACGGTAACTGATTTAAAATAACCTATCGATTGTGCGTTATGTGGGATTGCCCAAGTCTGATTTCGCATCAAACAACTTATTTTTATGAATGTCCGTTCTCTTCTAAAGTGTGGGTGTCGATTCGACATCTTGCTGCTATGGATAGTATATCACCTTGTCTTCAGGATATTGTGTCATTCTTTCAACCGATTGCTCATAAAAGAACGACTGTAAGCATTATTGGGCGCTTATTGTTTGCAGCCTCGTCATACTTTCTTTGGATTGAACGCAACAATCGTCTTTTCAAGAACGTTAAGAGGTCTCCGGAAGATGTTCGTGATATTATTATGGTAACAGTAAGGTTAAAGTTGCTTTCCTTTAATTTCAAGAATCGTGATAAGGTTAGACAGTTGCTTTCTACTTGGAATATGCCTAAGTCATTTAGGCTATATGGAATGTAGTTTTTTGGAAGATGGTTTTATTTGGCATGGTGCAGCTTGGAAGTATTGCAAGTCGAATTTAGTTGTTCATTAGATTTGATTTGTTGCTTGTTTTGTTTTTTATCCTTTTGAGGCATGTCTCGAATGTGATGTGACAGTTCAAGTTAGCTTGAGGTTAATGTGACATTTCAGTCGCATTCCATTGTACTTAAATTTTTTTGTGATTAATATAATTTACCGGGGTAACCCTTTACCAAAAAAAAAGACTACCTTACAAAGTTTGACCCAAAGTCATATGAAGGTATCTTTTTAAGTTACTCTCAAAATAGTAAAGCCTACATCATCTTAAATAAACACACTAGGAAAGTCGAAGAATCACTTAACGTGACATTCGATGAAACTCCTCCACCCTCTAAGACATCACCCTTGGTGGATGATGACTTAGATGAAGAAGAAGCAATTAAGATTACCGAAAAGAAAAACCTAGAAAATGACATTGTGGATAAAACTTTAGAGATTGACGAAATAGTCAATATTAAGGAATCTAGGATGCTTGGGAAGTCTTGAGAAGGAGTGGTTGTTCAAGTAAGAAATTCAAGTGAGAGTTGTACTTTTTTTCCTTCCACAAGGTTTTTCCCATGTGGTTTTTCTTGGGAAGGTTTTTTAAGGAGGCAATCTCACTTGAAGGAGTATCCCCCGTACGTGTGGCTCATCGATATAGTGGCTTGGAGGTTCTTTAGGTCGAATTGGGATGTCTCTTAGATGTTTATTTTGGTTGTAGTTTCATTAGAGGCATGTCTCTTTTGATTCCTTAGCAGTTCAAGCTATTGCTTGAGGTTAATGTAGCATTTCAGCTACATTCCATTGTACTTAACTTTTCTGTGATTAATACAATTTACTAGGGTAACCCTTTACCTAAAAAAAAGGAATCTAGGAACCATCCATTAAAAAATGTCATATAAAACCTTAACTAAAGAACCCTTAGATCACAAGCCCAAAACCAAAGTAACTTCTTTTATTTTATATCAACTATAGAACCTAAGAATGTGAATGAAGCCTTAACGGATGATAGTTGGATAGTCGCTATGCAAGAAGAATTAAATCAATTCATTGCTAACGACGTTTGGGAGTTAGTTCCACAACCTAGGAATATGACAATTATAGGAACTAAATGGGTGTTTAGAAATAAGTTAGACGAGAACGATATTGTTTCTCGAAATAAGGCTAGGTTAGTTGCTCAAGGCTATAATCAATAAGAGGGCATCGATTATGATGAAACTTATGCCCCAGTTGCTAGACTTGAGTCAATTAGGATACTATTAGCTTATGCTTGTGCTTTAGACTTTAAACTATTCCAAATGGATGTAAAAAGTGCATTCCTGAATGGTTTTATCAATGAGGAGGTATACGTGGCACAACCTCCAGGATTCATTGACTTTGAAAAACCGGATCATGTTTATAAACTAAAGAAAGCTTTATATGGTCTTAAACAAGCACCCAAAGCTTGGTATGATAGACTAAAAGCTTTCCTTATTAAACATGAATATAAAATGGGAATGGTAGATAACACTCTTTTTACTAAGAAGAAAAGTTCAAACCTCATCATCATTCAAATATATGTTTACATCATATTCGGTTCGACTTGTCAAGACATGTGTGATGAATTTGCCAAAATCATGCATGACGAGTTCGAGATGAGCATGATGGGCGAACTTAACTTCGTCCTTAGACTACAAATAAAACAAATGGAAGATGGAATTTTCTTTAATCAATCTAAATATATTAAAGAAATTCTAAAGAAATTTGGCTTAAAAGAATCTAAACCAATGAAAACCCCCATGTCCTCTGATACCAAACTCACGAAATACGAAGAGTGTGAGTCGGTAGATAGTACCAAGTATCGAGGCATGATAGGTAGTTTATTATACCTAACGGCAAGTAGGCCCAATATCATGTTTAGTGTCTGCCTTTGTGCCCGCTTTCAAGAGGCTCCCAAAATATCTTACCTTGAAGCGGTTAAACGTATCTTTCGATACATTAAAGGCACTACGCACTTAGGATTATGGTATCCTAAGGGGACCGGCATAGAAACAGTAGTATATATTGACTCTGATCATGTGGGAGATTATGTGGATCGAAAGAGCACTAGCGGTATTTGTACGTTCGTGGGATATTGTTTGACATCTTGGTTCTCGAAGAAACAAACCGATCTTGCTATATCCACTACCAAAGCCGAATACGTAAGCGCCAGAAAGGCATGTCAACAAGCACTATGGATGAAACAAGCTCTTATCGACTACGACGTTCGACTCGACAACGTCTCGATCATGTGCGACAATAAAGGCGCGATTGACCTTAGCAAAAACCCAGTGCAACATTCTCGAACCAAACACATCGAAATTCGTCACCACTTTCTTCGTGATAATGTCCAGAAAGGACATATCTCAATCGAAAAAGTGTCGTCTGTCGACAACATCACCGATATTCTTATAAAACCCCTTAAACGTGAATCATTTAACTATCTACGTCTTGGTTTAGGAATGATGAAACACATTCCATAAATCATACTAGTCTGCTTCTCTTTCTTCTGTCTCAATTTTAGTTTGTGTTCCATTCCGTGTCATGACAACTTAAATACTTCATCTGAAGTACCTTAAGCATTTTTAATTCGCGAAATGCAAATTAAAATGACACTCCTATTTGTAAATTTTTTGTCAAAAACAGTGTCCAAAAACCCCTCATTAAGGGTGGCCCCCATACCCTAGGCGGCCCCCTAATATATCTGGGACCGCCAGGCGATATGGGACCGCCTTCAGCAGACACTAAAATTGAACACTTAATAAAAAAAAATTCAAAACACAATAACAAACACCCCCTTTCATATATGCAACGACGAACACGACTCAAACCGTCCAAAAACTCAAAATCACCCATTAAAACAAAAATTGAAGATAAAATCAACACCTACAATCATCCACAACATCTTAAAGATCATCAATTGTAAGTCATTTCATCTATTTTCTTTTAATTTGAGTCTAGGGTTCATGATGAACACTAAAATTAAAATTGGGGATTTTTTATTTTTATTTTAATATTGTACAATTAAGACCACTGGGATACAATGTATAACTAATATGCTTTTCATAGACATAGGATTTGCATACATTAGTGAGTTTGTTAAAAAAATTGATTTCGAACCAAAACCCTAATTTTATTTTCAAATCACTCACGTTAGGAACATAATAAAATTGTGGTTATGCATTGTTAATACAACTTAAAAACGTTTTCAAACACATGCATAATGATCTCATGAACAAAGGTCGAGATACATAATTCATATGTATTTTTTGACATGTTTGGATGAGCAAAATTAAACTAAGGAGCGTTTGGATTAACTCTTAGGATTTTAAAGTTTAGGTCGAGTTAATCGTTACTCCACATTTGTCACATTTAGGCACACACTAGAAACAATGTGCATAACAAATTACAAGTAAACGGTAATAAAATATGATTTTACTCTTTTTCTAGGAAATCATGCCTCGTAAGTCATCCGAAGATCACAAAAATACAAGAGCATATATACCAATAATATCACATGAATACCGTACACCTATAAAAGAAAAACTAAGAAACCTTGAAAGTCGTTGCATTCATGAGGGTCGGGTGGTTTTTGACAACTATGCGGATCTAAACTATGTTCGGTCCTTGTTTCACTTTGTTGAATTTGAGTGTCTCCTTGAAATTAATGACCAAATTTGTCCTCGTTTCATACAAGAGTTTTATAGTCAATTTTAATTAAACTATTCTGACGAAGGTCAAATGTTCATTGAATTTATGATTCAAAATCAATTCTTTTCTTATTCTCTTGAAGAATTTGCTTAAATCCTTGACATACCTTGCGAGGGTGCCTGTGTCTTTAGTGACAAGCAGTCACTTGACGAGTTGGCATATGGTGTCCCTACGGATGGTCCATATCAAACCAACCCTCCTTCTCCTGATGATATCATTTCGTCTATTCGAATTGATCGGGAAGGTCAAGTCCGTCGCATTCGTCATGAGGAAGAAATTGATGTTCTTGAATATCAAATTCTCACTTGTGAAATTGTGCCAACTAACCTCATATGAAACCATGGGTTGATATCATTCATGAAAACACCATTTGTTTAGGAGGTCATAAGGATGATGTCTCTGCGTGTCTTTGTCATATGATTTATTACATTGAAACATCCACTCGATACAATCTAGCATTCTTCATTCTCAAAAGAATGGAAAGGACTCGAAGTAAACCTAAGGAACTCTTACCTTATGGAATGCTCTTGACTAGTTTGTTTAAACTTGTTGTGTCTGTCTTTCCCGAGCTAGCAATTGATCACTACATCTTACATGATCGAGTCATGCATCCCCTCGCTCCTCATTATGAGCGAAAGACGCGATCGGATTGTGGCAAGAAAAGACCTCATGAATTAAATGCTAGCTCCTCCTCCACCACTTTAAATCATCCATCCTCATCTCATCCGTTGGATGATACCCTTGATGAAAATGATGATGAATCATTTCATTCCAACTCTTCATCTCCGTCCCAAAACATCTCCTCATCGTCCAATGTTGTCTCTAGAGTCCGTCAAAACCCTCCTCATGAAAGTCATTACTTGAACACCCATCTCTCCGAAACTATTAATCTTCAAACTCAACAACGAGATGCTCACCGGGAAGGATTAAGGTCAATTGGACAAGCTCTCAAGAACATGATGGGTGGAAAACGGAAGTGAACATGTTGGCATAACTACTAAGAGACTATTATTATTACTATTATCTTTCTTGTTTAATACATTATGTCTTTTGATATATTATTAGGACTAGGAATGGCAAATGACAATTGCATTTAACTTGGATGATTTTCTCCATCCTACCAACATTCTATGATTAGCAAATTGTATGAATATGACATGCGAACAATGCCACTACTTGCTAAATGATTTACATGCTAGTTTAGGACTACATATTATTGCTTGAATTAGTTGATTCTTGAATTTGGTAGATGCCGAAATCACTGGATTTAAGAAAAAGGGAAAACTGGAAATTTTCTCTCTTCCAGAAAATGGCCCCCTTAAATACCCGGCGGCCCCCCAATATATTTGGGACCGCCTGGTGATATGGGACCGCCGCCAGGGGGAACGAAAATTTTGAGTTTGCCTCTTTTTCTGTATCTTTGACCTCCTACCTACATTCTCAAGCTGTCATTTCCCTGTTTAGCTAAACCATCTTTGGCATCCTCTTCCATCCAAACCATGCTTTGCCATGTTATACCATCCTTTCCATTATTTAAATCATCAAATTCTCATACCTCACTACCACCCTCACCTTCTTCATCCTCTTCTTCTTCATCATCAATGTCTTGCTCAAACCACCATTCCAACTTCTCTAGAAAACCAAGAATGTCGGTAAGACAAGTATGGAAACGCAAAACATCCACTCCAAAATCATCACCTTCTTCCCAAAAAGACTCACCTCCACTTCCTCCAAGAGTCTACTTACAATCTTCTTCACCACCATCATACAATCCCTTAAGAGATCAAATGATCAACCAACTCCACAACATCTCCACCATCCTTGATTCACACACTAATCCATCCAATGCCTACATTCATGCACCACCTTCACCACCACCACAACAAATTCATCCTCCTTCTCATGCTCAAGTTGAATTTCACTCAAGCTTTTGTCATTGTTGCAAGTTTTCTAGACACCAATTCCACTCCTTGAGAAATGAAATCAACTTCATTCACTTTCTTCTTACCCGTCCCATACCTCAAACTCGTGCCCCTCAAAATCATGTGTCACCAACCCCTTCTTTTTCCCTCTTTAATTAATCATTCTCATATGATTAATCTACCTAAATAATCGACCTTCCATCTTTTGATTATGACATCTTCTACACATTTCAAGGAATCCACTTGTGTAGATCTATGCTTATTTTATGTTTTATGATTGTACTACTTTTTATTGTAATGGTTCATATAAATATTGTATGAATTTGTCTTAGCTCGTATTAGCTCTAGTTTTACTTTATGTTGTATGAATGTATTAGTTGCATTTGCTATTGTTTGAGTTTCTTTATTGTTGAATGAAACTCTTCTTTTGGGTGACTTAAATCTAATGTGTTGCTTAAAGATATTTGTCTTGCACTTGTATTTCTAACTTTGTTTTGTAGAAACATTTTTTGTTATGATCGATATCCCTGGTGCTCGAACGAGAGGGAGCATGACATCAAGGGGGAGTCTTGATATCATTGATTTTTTTATTCCTACAACTACTCGACGGTCATGCTTTTTGAATTCGACAAAAAGGGGGAGAAATGGAACAAAACGCTTTAATAATTTTATACTTTTATTTTTTATATAAAATGAGTTTATATTTTGTCATCATCAAAAAGGGGGAGATTGTTAATACAAATAATGGTCTTAAATGTTATTTATAATTTTTGTTTTTGACCTTTTTATCAACGTTTTAATAATAACAAAATTAAAAAATCGTTTACGTTATATTAATCGTTTACGAATTATTTAAGGTAATATTCAATTTTCTAAGATTAGTAATTAGTTAAGATATGAATAAACAAATCATTAAGCATGATTAGTGATCAAGAAAACATTTTTCTCTTATCCATTACATTTTGACAAAAGAATTTCATAAAATTAATTATACAAATATTTTCTAATTATGAAAAGTTTTATTAAAAACTTAAAATTTGAAATTTAAATCCCCCCCCCAAACACGGAAGCTTCTATACCAGATACAACCCTCCCCACAAAAAGACAAAAAAGGGAGCATGGTCTACCTGGCGGCCCCCTTATATATCTGGGACCGCCGGGAGCGCCGCCAGTCATCGTTGGATTTTCTTGCCTATAAATACTGCTCTATTCCTTGCAGAAAATCAGACCTCTTTGCACGAATTTTCTCACACTTCTTTCTCTCTCTAAAAACCTTCTTTCTCTCACTGAATATCTTGATCACTAACATCTCTTGATCTTGTTTTAAGTGATGTAATCTCTTCTTCTTATATCTTCCCTCTCATTTAAGTGCAAGAGAAGAGCACTCGTATTCGCCAAGAAACGAAGTGTTGATTAGTGATCTCTCATCTTTTCTTCTAAGTATCAAATCTCTATTGTAATTATCTTGTGTATTTGTGTGATTCGGATATTGTGTAAATCCGATAGTGTAGATCTAGTGATTGTGTATTGATTGTGAAGTGGTAGATTGGTTCTAGCTAAGATTAGGACTCAACATTTAGCTTAGTGTCAGAAAATAACGTAAGCGACATGTAAACGGTTTTCTCCGCCTGAAGGGAGCTTGTTGACATATTGAAATCTCGAGTAGGATACTCGGGGAGTGGAGTAGGGTGAAGAAGAGCTTCGTAGCTGAACCACTATAAATCTTGGTGTTATGGTTTGATGTTCCTTCTCTCACCTCTTTATATTGTTGTGATTGTTATTTTCCATTAGTTTAGATATTTACTTGATTAATTCATATTGTTGGATGGTTAAACATACTACTCGAATCTAAGTATTTTGAAAGCAAAGTTTTTAAAAAGAAAACGAACCTGTAAACTATTCAATCCCCTCGTTTAGTTTCCACAGAAACCATAATTTAAAAAGAAACAAACCTTATAACGATAGTAAATTCATGACTATGCCAGCACTTGAAGTGCTTAGCCGCTCATATCAACAACACAACAAGAATTAATAAAGATAATCATGGATGGAAAACTCATAATTCTTATAGAAGTTGTTTCTGAACGTTTAAATACAAAAGTAAGTTAAGTGTGATCTCTCTTGGACTGCTGGTGGATTTCTTCAAGCTATGGAGGCCTTGATCACCCCTTAGATCTGTGGTAGAATGGTTGATGATAAAGTGGCTGAATGAGGCTTCTATTTATAGATTTCGAATATGTTATTGTGTAACCTTTTAGAGGATTATGCCGTAAACTGCTGACGTGTACTTTCCCTCTTACAAGCTTAATGGATGTTGTGGCATAATCAAGTGTCCATGTTACGCCATAATGCTAACTCAGATAACTCAATGTTCTGGCATAAACCTTGCGTGTGGTTACGCCGTAATCTTGCTGGGTGATGTGTCTTGCCTTGAATAGGTTACGGCGTAACACCATTATAGGGGTTATGCCGTAAAGTCTCGTAAGAATCCTTGTTTTCTTTATTTTTACGTCTTTTTCCCGTGTTTCTTGTCATATACTTGAATTTTACCTGAAAATAACGAAATAACCATAAAATTATCAAATTCAAGTATTTATAAGACAATTGCAATTATTTTTAAGGGAAAATTGACACTAAAAAGTATCAAATATTTGATGTTATCAAATATCCCCCCACTTGACTTCTGCTTGCCCTCAAGGAGACCTGTTAGAATAGTTTATAAAAAGATTTCTCTGATTTAACTCAAAGAAATTGTTAATACAAATAATGTTAAAGTTATTTAATTTTTCAACCCACTTATTGTTTTGATAATTACAAAATGTAAAAATATTCACGATAAAATAATCGTTTCAAATTTTAATCGCAAAAATTCTATTTCTAAGATTAGTGTCACCTTAAGGTATGTTACAAACAAATCAATTAAACATGATTAGTTGATCTAAGAAAATATTTTTTCTTTAACCATTCCATTTTCACAAAATAAATTACAAATAGTTCTTTTAATTAAAGAAAAACTGTTTTATTCAATTATAAAATTTGAATTGGGTTTTCCCCCTAAAATGGAAGCTTCTACACCAGATACAACATTCCTAACAAAAAGACAAAAACAGAAGCGGAGTCTAGTGGCGGCCCCCTTATAGGTCTGGCGGCCCCTAGATATATCTGCGATCCGGGGACGTTTTCCAGCATAGACGTTGGAAATCATGTTATAAATACTGCACTAGTTCTTGCAGAAAAACACACATCTTTGCACAAAATTTTCCAGTCTTCTTTCTCTCTCTAAAAACTTTCTTTCTCTCACTAAATTTCTTAATCACTAACATTATTTGATCTTGTTTCAAGTGATCTAATCTCTTCTTCTCATCTCTCCTCTCTATCAAGTGCAAGAGAAGAACATTCGTATTCGCCTAGAAAACGAATTATTTTTTAGTGATCTCTCCACTCTTCTTCTAAGTATCAAATCTCTATTGTAATTATCTTGTGTAATTGTATGATTCGGATTGTGTGTAAATCGATAGTGTTGATCTTGTGATTGTATAGTGTTTGTGAAGTGGTAGATTGGGGTTTTTGCTAAGTTTGGACTCGAATTTAGCTTAGTGTCAGGAAAATATACATAGCGATGTGTAATCGTTTTCTCCGCCTGAAGGGAGCTTGTTGACATAGTGAAATCTTGAGAGGTACTTAGAGAGTAGTGACTAGGGGAAGAAGAGCTTTATAACAGAACCACTATAAATCTTCGTGTCTTGGTTTGATTGTTCCTTCTCTCATCTGTTTATATTGTTGTAATTTTTATTTAGTATTAGTTTAGATATTTACATTGTTGATTCATATTTTTTATTGGTTGAACATACAACTCAAATCTAAGTATTTTGAAAGCAAACTTTTAAAAGTAAACGAAACCTTGGTAAATATTCATCCCCCCCCCCCCCCCCCTCTTCTCTTTTAGTTTCCACAATTGGTATCAGAAGCCAATGTCACTCAAGATTATTAAAATATAGTGTATTTTAAAGCTTGGATCGATCTATGGATTCTGACAAATATCTAGAAGGGCGATCCACACAAAGACCACCACTCTTTGAAAGTGATAGTTTTATTTATTAGAAAAATAGATTCGAGACATATGTTAAATCGAAAGATCTTGATCTTTGGCATGTTATTATAAGGTGATTTCACCTATTCTGCTAAATCGAAAACCAAATTAGATGAGCTTACCCTTTTGAAAAACAAAGGTGTCGATATTAAATAAGAAGCTTGCAAAAATAACAAAGCTAAATGGTTTATTTACAATGACTTTGCCAAGAAAAGAATATGAAAGAATTTTCATGTGTAATACGGCAAAAGAAATTTGGAAAACTTTGTTAATCACCCATTAAGGTAATAACCATGTCAAAGATAAACAAGACTCAAACTTTTGGTATAACAAATATGAACAATTCGTCATTTCTGAAGACGAATCTATATATAGTGCTTTTGCTAGATTTAACACTATCATTACTAGTCTAAAAGCTCTTGATGAATGTTATTCTAGCAAGAACTATGTTAGGAAGTTTCTTAGGGCTCTACATCCTATATGAAGAGTAAAGGTCATGGCGGTTAAAGAGTTGATGAGACTTCTACATCACTCATCACTTTGATGAAACTCATCGGGAATCTCAAAGTTCACAAGATGATCATCAAGAAAGATTCTGAAATAGTCAAGCTAAGGAAGAAAGAAATATTTTACTTTAAAGGATAGAAGAAATGATTCTTGTGTTTGAGGAGGGTTCGATTTCTAAGTAAAGATGTAAGATATACGCCATAGGCGGTTAGAGACCTTTAAGAAGTTCTTTAATGAGAAGAGGATGATTCGTGGAGATGAGTCACCTCAAAACGGACAAAAATACGTTCTTAAAGAGCCGAGATGACAAGAACGGTAATGGTGATAGAAAATGTTTAGATGAGGCGATCCAAATCATCTTATTGGAGAGTTTCCAAAACACCAAGACAAGAATTCCAAAGAGCATGCATCCGAGGCGGTTCTATGTGGATGTGTTAGCGTGTGAAGTACTGATGATGAGAAGTCAAAGACGATAAGGGTTCTCGTAGCTCAAGCATCAAATGGAGGTATTTTCTGATTCTCTTACTATAGTGATGGAAACTCATCAATAGATGATTTGGTTTTAGATTATTGAATTTGATATCTCGGCAAAATAACGTTTTAAAGATAATCACTAAAAACATAAAGTTTAAAATTCCACTAGAAAATAGTTTAGAAAAAGAAACTGGTATTTAAAATAAAAAGTGTTCTTTTCTCAAACAAAAAGGAGTGATTCGAATGTGTAAAGTGTCATATGCTTAAATTGAGAATGAAAACTCAAAGAGGAAAGCATTAGATTAACTAAATTTGGAAAAGAGTACACAATGTCTAATAAAATGTTAAATAATCAAAAACCCTCCAGAGAAAAATTAGGTTTAAGGTTTAGTTCATTTGAAGCATCATCTAGTGGAACTAAGGAAATAAAATTTGTGAAATCCCAAAAAAAGGCGTCTTCTGATGGAGGTCCCATAAATATGGGCGGCCCCCATATTGTACAGGCGGCCCCCAAAATAAGTATGGGACCGCCAGCAATTATGTCTGGATCTGAGAAAAGTGTGTCTTTCCAAAAATCTATTTTGGGTCCTAGACCAAAACACATAATAGTAAACAATGTCAAAGTTCTCGTTGCTAGTGATAATGAAGTTAAACATTTTTATAAGCCATTGTCAAAACCCCTGGAGTCAGATTTCATAAAAACCTAATCTTTGGATCAAAACTCTACCACCTAAAAGAGTCAATAATAATGATCCTCGTCCCAAGACACCACAACCAAAAAGGAACGTTGGTCGACAAAATCAACCTCATGGCTTTCCCGTAACTTGAAACAATTTCCAACATCAAAGTTACATGCCATGGGAAATGTGTCTTCCATTTCTACATCCCAACTAATTGCATCAAATGCAAGGGATGTTTAGCATTAACAACTTTGGACCTATGAGATATTGGGGACCAAAATTTTGAGTTATTGTCTTATATAAATTGAATGCCTTGGATTCGGACTTGGAACCCGATGAGTGGATAAAGGATAGCGGATGCTCTAAACACATGACGGGTAACCAAAAGCTCTTCTCAAGCTACAAGGAATACAATAGAGGTAATGTTATTTTTGGTAGCAATCATTGCGGTAACATCATTGGCAAAAGTATGATTTTGAATGACTCTCTCAAAATAAATAATGTAGAACACGTAGATAACTTAAGATTTAACTTGCTAAGTGTAGGAAAAATATGTGATAGTGTAGAGTAACTTTCTCTGAACATGATAGTGAAATCACTAAGGATGGTAAGGTCATAGGTAGAGGTATTAAGAAGAAAGGCTTATATGTGATGAAATTAGGAAATAAGCCAAAAGACTAAATTTGTCTAGCAATGATTGATGAAAACTCCACGTTGTGGATAGGAGATTAGGTCACGCCAATATGCATCTTTTATTCATTAGATCTAAGGGAATTAGTAGAAACTTTCTAAGCTTAGTTTGATAAACAATTCTTTGATGCTTGCAAAATTGGGAAAACAAATCTCGCTAAGTCACAAAGCTAGAATATAGTTCAAGACTTGTTACTTGTACTCCTTTCATTATGGATCTATACAGGCAATCTGCTGTACGGAGTTACGGAGGAAACCGCTTTACCTTTGTATAGTAGATGAATACTCTAGGTATACTTGGAGACTAGATTCCTTAAAGGACAAAATGAAGCCTTCGATTATTCAAAAATTTAATAAGAAAATTCAAATCCAATTTTAGGATATATAATAGTGTAAATAAGAACTGACCACGGTAGGGAATTTGATACTGAGCTTCAATTTGGAGAGTTTTGTCATACAAATGGTATTCAATAACTTTCTCAGCTCCACGCACTCCTCAATAAAATGGCGTGGTTGAAAGGAAAAATGGGACACTTTAAGAAATGAGTATATAACAACCCATAATTTTCATCAATGTAATTATTCATCTATTAAATTAGATGCAATGTAATATCCATTTATTATATATACTACCTTTTTACAGGGAAATTTTTGCTTTATCTCATTATGCAACGTAACTTGCATCTCTAAAGTAAACGAGCTCACGCAACTACCTATGCCTATTATATCTATGTTTACATCATGTAAACATCCTAATATGTCAAGTCTATATCTTAATATCATTTTTACCAAATACATTATCCATTTAACGTACCATTTACAATGTTATGTCAAAACAAACATTAAACGTTAACGTTTATATCAAAACCCTAACTATATGTAATGTATACATATAAAATGAATGTGCAAACCTTAAAACATATGTACAAGTGTCATGCATAACATTTAAATATTTTTCCCCTCCATAACTCAAGTTTACAATCTTGCATAAAGCCAATGTTATAAAGTCAATAATGCAAGGAAAACCAAACAAGTCATTTTTTACCTCCTAAATCACTTTAGTTTCTTACTACCACTTTAACACAAGGTACAAGCACTTAATTCATGACTTCTAAACCCTAAACCTAAACCCTAAGTCATCTTAAAACCCTAATCTAAAACCCTAAACGAAACCCTAAAACCTGAGTTTCACTTTAAAACTAAATCCTAACAACCTTAAAACTAAACCCTAAACCTTAATCCTAAACCCTAAACCTTAATCTTAAACCCTAATCCTAACATTAAACTATCTTAAACCCGAACCTTACTCAAATTCAATCATAAAAATCCTAACTCGAAACCAAAACCAACCTGACCACCTTTTAGATTCATTTTGACCATTTTTAAGCAACAAACACCTCAAAACCCACCATGGACCTCACCACTACTGTTCACAAGAGAAACCAAGTCCTCCATCACCATGCTTTGCCCACCTAGTATAACAAACCTCCTTGTCACCCCTATGGCAGCCGAACCTCCTCCACACCCCACACCTTGCATAGCTAGTTTTCTAGCCTTCCATACTCACCCTATAACCTTCCTTAGTCACTACTCTAGCACCTTGATCCCTACTCCAAGCATAAAACTTAGGCACCAAGGGTTTTGAGCACTATATAAGCCGAATCCAAGCAACCCTTTCAATCACACCTCAAATCTTCATCACCACTCAAATGGAGTTCTAAATCACACAAGGAGGTCAATAAAGTCCCTAAGATCATAATAGAATCCAATAATCAAGAGAAGGAAGCCCTTGAAGTCATTTCTAGGTGTACGAACCCAAAAACCCTCATTTGACCTGTTTTGATTTTCTAGCTAACGAATCCTTTTTCTAAACTTTTGTTATGTTAGAACATCTTATTTTTGCTTATTCTAATAAGCTATAACCTGAAAATATCATTTGGAACCATAAAATAAGCTTGCATGGCTTTTTGGACTTGATTTGTAAATCATTTCCATGCAAGGGGTATATATCGTAACTTTTTGAAATTTATAACTAGAGGGGCTAAAAATGTCATTTTCCTAAAGTTATAACTATAAGGACCTATCTTGCCAAAGGGTTTAAATTATATATACTCTTTATATAAAGGACTAAACTTGTAAAAGTTTATAAATCGAGGGTATATATCGCTATTTTTGCAAACTTAAAAATATAAAATACAATATTTTTATATAAATTATAAAAATATATATTAATATTATAAGACTCGATTTTATTAAAACCCGATACATTAATCGCTATGAATCAACGATCGACGCATTATAAAACAATTACGTTATATAATTAACGTAATTTATCATCGACTAGCTTTTGAAGAAACTTGATAATCTTATCGTATCACGATACTAGGGAATTTCATGTGAGGGGTTCCCTTTTGGGTATTTGTTTTGACGAGTTTGCTGGGTTTACAATTTAAAGTGCCCTGACTCCTCAAACGATACTACATGGCCTCTGGATTATGATAGCTCGAACAGTGATACAATATTTCCATAAATTAATAAATCAAAGTAATACGTTAAACTTTATGAAGTTTTGAAACATAAACCATCACACTAAGACTTGACATATTACCTTAGGTTTTGTGACGTAGCTGTTACTTTCACTTGATATACTTTTGCCATCAATTAGATTTTCCCTATTAAGGTGAGTTCATATCCTCGCATTTAAATTCTTTCTAATGTTTTCATAAACCCGCGAGGGGGATACATGCTATAACCATGAATACGAGTGTTTTTCCAACTGTATGCTATCCTGATATATTATTGCCTAAGTCCTTACTTTTTCCATTAAGACCCCACTATCATGAACTGTTAATTACTTTTTGGAGTAAGCGTAAATGCTGTGAATAGATCTATTTAGGACTGAACTTCCTCGTTGGTGTACCTATACTTTCTGGTAACCAAACACACTTCATTTGAATCACTATGCGGGTGTTTAGCAAAGGCACCCATTGGGAACTTCTTGTGATTATGATTATTCTCAAGGTCTCGGTGTCATAGCTTAGGGCAATATTACAATTTCTCTAATATTGTACCCCATTGCAATTATTACACTTATGAGTGTATAACAACATAACCCACTATTATGATGACTTGTATTCAAACTATTTAACATAAACCTATGAATTTCACTCAACCATTGTGTTGACCTTTTTAGCATGTTTATCTCAGGTAATGAGGCATCTTATGGCATGGAGTGAAACTGACTTGAAGATGGCTAAACTGTATCATTCAAACTTTATGTTTTCATGTAGATTTTGGGACCTCTGTTTGTAAAAACTCTGGTGAAATAATGAATGATAACTAAATTTTCCAAAAACGTCTCTTTACGATTCGTTATCTATGATTATAACTGTTGTACTATAAAATAATACCCCAGATTAGCTTCCGCTACTATATATGTCAAAATGGGGGTGTTATAGGTGGGACTATTGTTGACATGCCAATCGTTACCATTAAAGTTTTGGTTTGTGTAGCACCGTAGATACTTCAACATACATTCTTAATTGAATCTTTAATTAGAGCCATCCTAGGAAAAACACCTTACGAACTCTTGAGAGGTAGGAAAACGTCTCTTGATTTTTTGGAGTGTTTGGAGCAAGTGCTTACATTTTAAACATCAAAGCTACCTCCCCCCCCCCCATACAGTTTGACCGAAAGTCATACGAATGTGTCTTTTTAGGTTACTCCCAAAATAGTAAACCCTACATCATCCTTGATAAACATACTAGGAAAGTTGAAGAATCACTCAACGTGACATTCGATGGAACTCCTCCACTCTCTAAGACATTACCGTTAGTGGATGATGACTTAGATGAAGAAGAAGCAATTAAGGTTACCGAAAAGAAAAACTTAGAAAATGACATTGAGGATGAAACTTTAGAGATTGACGAAATAGTCAATATTAAGGAGTCTAGGAACCATCCATTAGAAAATGTCATAGGAAACCTTAACCAAAGAACCCTTAGATCACAAGCCCAAAACCAAAGTAACTTCTTTTGTTTTATATCAACTATAGAACCTAAGAATGTGAATGAAGCCTTAATGGATGATAGTTGGATAGTCGCCATGCAAGAAGAATTAAATCAATTCATTGCTAACGACGTTTGGGAGTTAGTTCCACAACCTAGGAATATGACAATCATAGGAACTAAGTGGGTGTTTAGAAATAAGTTAGACGAGAACGGTATTGTTTCTCGAAATAAGGCTAGGTTAGTTGCTCAAGGCTATAATCAACAAAAGGGCATCGATTATGATGAAACTTATGCCCCAGTTGCTAGACTTGAGTCTATTAGAATACTATTAGCTTATGCTTGTGCTTTAGATTTTAAGCTATTCCAAATGGATGTAAAAAGTGCATTCCTGAACAGTTTTATCAATGAGGAGGTATACGTGGCACAACCTCCAGGATTCATTGACTTCAAAAAACCGGATCATGTTTATAAACTAAAGAAAGCTTTATATGGTCTTAAACAAGCAACCAAAGCTTGGTATGATAAATTAAAAGATTTTCTTATTAAACATGAATAAACAATGGGAATGATAGATAACACACTTTTTACCCCCCCCCCCCCCCCCCCCCCCCCCCCCCCCCCCCAAAACCCCCCCCCCCCCCCCCCCCGCCAGCCACCCCCCGGTTCAAACCTCATTCATCGTCAACTATATGTCTGGCGAATTATATTCTGCTCGAGCTTGTCAAGACATGTTTGTGATGAATTTGTGAAAATCATTGCTTGACAGGTTCGAGATGAGCATGATGGGTGAACTAACTTTCTTCTTGGATTACAAATAAAACTAATGGAAAATGTATTTGTTAGGTATACCCAATTCCTAGAAAAGTCTCGATCTCTTCTTAGATATCGATAGTTAGCTCGTCAAGTTATATTTGGAAACTTTACTATATGTAGTTAGACCAAGGCCCATGGATAAGTCCATTAAGCCCCTTGTAAGTATATATACACCTCTCCATGCCTTAGAGAGGTAGTTGGTTGATTTTATTTCTCATATAGTTCAACAAGTATTTTCTCTCTCATCTTTCTCTTACTAAAACCTTCCTCCTAAATCTTTCTCTATCTAACATTTCTTGCTAAATATTTTGTGTATGTGTTAAGTGATTATAGCAATTCTATAATTGGTATCAAGAGCCATGGAGTGGTGTGCTTAGATTTTGTGTTTTTGTTTTTGGTTCGTGAGTTTTTCTTCAAAAAACGCCTCGTCTTTTGATTTTTTCCATGTTTTCTAAGCTTAAATTCTACACTAAAAGATTATCTACATTGGTAGCTTTGATCTTGTCATACTTGGATAGAGAGTGTGTGTGCTTTTATGTTTCATACAAAACTTCTCTTATTTTGTGATCATTTGAGTTTCGTTAGCTTTTTATAAAGGTTAAATCTTGTTCTTAAAATTTTCGGCTTAAAAAACTAAAAGTTTGCATTTTTCCTTGTCCCTATATGCTTTTTGTAACACTTTTGGTACAAAAGTTTTCGGAAAAAAATTCGTCAAAAATTGTACTTTTTGAGCTTTGACAAATTGGTTTTGTGGAGTACGAGCTGTCAGTACCGAAACTGTGTGGATTCAAAAGTGTCTATCTAGTAATCTTCAGTGTGTACCAATTATGTTACATCAAGATACCCGAACTAGTCATCTAAGAAGCACTGAACTAGTTGTTTTTTCTAAGAAGAAGAAGTACCAAACTAGTCGTGCAGAACTAGTCAGATGCCAAACTAGTTGTTGGATTTCATATGTGCCAGATCCATAGTCAATCTTCTGTGAGTGCCAATCTAGGTCTAGTTAGAGATACCCCGAACTAGTCATCTCCAGAAGGACAACCGTTATAGTCATTTTCAGTGTGGATACCCAAACTAGTCATCTCAGAAAGCACCCGAACCTAGTCATCTAAGAAGCACGAAATAGTCGTTTTTTTTCTAAGAAGTACCGTTCTTGTCAAGTACCGAATCTAGTCGTGCGAATAGTTGTGGATTTCAAAAGTGTCGATCTGTCAATCTTTAGTGTTTCCAATCTAGGTCTACATCAGAGATACCCAAAACTAGTTCATCTCCAGAAGAAAACCAAAACTAGTTCGATGTCAGAGAACCACTGAACTAGTCAAGTTTAATTGAAACCGAACTAAACAAATCTCAAGACTTAAAAGACAACCTTAAGTAAAACACAATTTCTTTCTATCACCTTTCGATCTGACAATAATCCTTAAACATACAAAGTCAAAAATGTCTTTTCTTGCCGGATTCACTATCCTAAATGGTGTCAATAACAGACCTCAATGTTGGACAAGCTTATGTACGACTCGTGGAAAAGTAGAATGGAGCTGTACATGGAAAACTGTGAAAATGGTTACTTGATCCTTGAATCTATCATAAATGGTCCCCTTGTTTGGCCAATGATTGAAGAAAATGGGGAAATGAGAAGAAAGAGAGTTCTTGAACTGTCAGCACCTGAGAAACTTCAATATGAAGCTGATGTCAAGGAAACAAACATCATTCTTCAAGGTGTTCCAGTAGACGTCTATGCACTAGTGAGTCACAAGGATTTATAGGAACGAATTGAGCTATTAATGCAAGGAACGTGATTGACTAAACAAGAAAGAGAGTGCAAGTTATATGATTATTTTGATAAGTTTGCTTACATTAAAAGAGAAACCCTGTCTTAGTATTACCACAAATTTGCTCAATTGATCAACGATATGCATATTTACCAGATGAGGTTGCAACAGTTTTAAGTCAACACGAAGTTCTTGAACAGTCTTCCTCCCGAATGGAGAAAAATTTGTGACTAATGTAATTTGGTAAAAGGGATATGCACATGTCACGAAACTTTGATCTTCTCTTCGGCTTATCTTGAACACCATGAAGATCACATGCAAGTGGAACCTCTTGTTCTGTTGCACAGAATGAAATTCATGATCGATACCGGCACTTGTCGCAATCAACCCAATACAAAATTATCAAAAACAGCATACAACAAATCCCAGCAGCAAAGCTTTTTATACTAAGTATGGAGTTACTTATACCAAGCAGGTATTCAGTCAGTCACCATCAACCCGCATGTAGTTACTTACCAAATCTATTGCACCTCAAACCATTTACAACAACCTTAAGCTATCTCTCTTATTTGTTATCTCAACCACAACAGCAGAGTTTTCCTGCCTTAGACTATGGTCTCTCGTTGTGTCTGTGGTTAATAAAGGTGATGATCCATTGATGCAACACAAGATGATGTTGTTCTTATCTACAGTGGTCACATCTCATTTCTCTTCCATGAAAATTAGCTGTGATACTTCTTTAAACCTTGACATAGGCAATGATTCAGGATTGGAAAGAGTTATTATTAAACAGCTTGACAAGTAAGACAAAACTATTTAGAGTCTGGTTCGTCTGGAACATTGTCTATAGGCTTCATAAGGGTGGTTCAAAGCTGTTTTTAAAAATGTCAAGGATAAGGCCACATGGAAAACAGTGCCCAAAACCAAAAAGAAAGAGAGATGCTTTGTGGTTTCAGGAAATAGTTTTGTTAGTAGAAGCACAAGCAAATGGTTAAATTCTTTTGGCAGATCTAGGTATTGCAGAAGGTTAAGCCACACAGACAGTCATTACCCACAATGTCGCTTATCAAGCCAATGATTTAGATGCATATGACTCTGATTGTGATGACTCAACTACAGCCAAAATTTCTCTATGACGAATTATCTCATTCTGGTTAGATGGCTCTAGTGGAGGTATGGTAAACAATAATGATTATGTGGATAACAAACTTGATGAATCAAGTTGTGCAGGCGATGCCGTCTTCTGAACAGTCAAGTGTTGTGAATAATTCAGAGACTGAAATAACCAGTGATAGCAATATCATTCCTTATTCTCGGTATGTGATAGAATCACGACAGGAAACTGTTTAGAATTTTAACTCATCTGCACAGCAAGATGCATTGATATTATCTGTGATTGAACAACTGAAAACCCAAGTAGTTAACTAATGTACCAGATAATTATGGATATAAAAGTGTCAATGATACCTTAACTATTGAGCTAGAAAGATATAAGGAACAAGTTAAAGTTTTGAAAAAAGGACAAAATGTTGATTTAAAAAGTATGATATCGTTTCAGATTCAAGTACACAGTCTGTAGAGATTGATCGTCTTAAATAAAGTCTTTTAGAACATTTAAGTAAAGATATTATGCAAAACGGTTACTCTTCTCAAAAATGATTTTAAGAAAGAAGAATCTAGAAACATTGATAGGGAAATTGCCTTAGAAAAGAAGATCAAACATCTAGATAATATTGTTTTTAAAAGAGATCAATCTGCGCAAACTGTTCACATGTTGACGAAACCTTAGTTTTTCTATGATCATACCACTAAACAAGCTCTAGGTTTTCAAAATCCATTCTATCTGAAGAAAGCTCAGCAGTTGGAACCAAAGCTTTATGATGGTAATGTCATTAAGAATACTAGTGTTATTGTGATTCCTGACTCCGAAGAGACCTTAATGCTTGTTGAAGAGAGTCGTTCAAAAATGCTTTTAAAACAACAAGATCCTATGATGTTAGAAAAGAAAGTTAATACTACACCAGTCAATTATGCTGTTCTTAAAAAAGTTTCTCAAGATTTTGAAACACGATTTATTCCACAAACTGAATTATCTGCTGAACAAGCCTTTTAGTCTCAAAATTATGTGTTCAGATCACACTCCTTCTAATTGACACCAATTTGAGATCCAAAAGAAACTTCTAATGTCAGGCATGGTTAATACGGTTTAAAGAAATTAAAACACCTTGCTAGTTTTGACGTGGTTATCAAAGAAAGAACCACGGCCACAGCTATTACTAAGGGCTCGTGGGGGTTAAACATATAAAAGCTTGTTTTAGGGATGAAATAATTTCCATTTGTAAAAGCTCTTAAGGACTTTATTTATTACATTCTAAGTTAATATTTGATTGATTGACTTTTAACGTCCTAAATGTATTTCATCAAAATGGAAGGCTGTGTGGGATACAACATCGTTTAGAGTAAAAAAAACATTTGAAGTTAAGATGAATCAAGTTTTGAACAAAAATGAACGACTCTTGGAACAAGTCATTAATAAAGATATTGTGAACATAATTATGAATTCTTTTGTGGATAATGCTTCTGTGAATGTGCATGAATGTGAAAAGTGTCTCAAACTTGAGACTGAGCTTCTCAATAAAAAGGATTTCATTTGGAAAAAAGAGATCTTACGATAAATTATCTTAGAAGTGTTACCCTCTTGAAAAACTTTTGCATCTCTTTAGTTGTTGACTTTCAACTTAATCAGAAATTTTTCAAAAGGACAACTCTGTTTCATCCTAGTGCTTTAAGTTTTTATCAATATTTTGAATTAAATGAATTGAAAGCTTGGTCACTAGAGAAAGACATGGTCATAAAGAAGTTGAAAGAGAAAATTATATCTCTAAGTGAAAATATGAATGAGGATAAGATCAAAAAAGACATAGAAGAGATTGAAACGATAAATATTGAATTGGATCATAGGGTGTCAAAGCTTATTGTTGAGAATGAACATTTTAAACAGACCTATAAGCAACTTTATGACTCGATTAAACCAGCACGTATTCAATCAAAAGAACAATGTGATGGGTTATTTAATCAAGTCAATCTAAAGTCTGTGGAAATCTCTAATTTAAATGCTAGTCTTCAGGAAAAAGTTTTGGTAATTACATCTCTCAAGGATGATTTAAGGAAACTTAAAGGAAAAGCTCTAGTTGATAATGTTGTTACAAAACACACTATTGATCCAGAGATGCTTAAGATTGATGTGGAACCAATAACCCCTAATTCGTGAATAAAATGGAATCAGGCACTTTGTCTTATATAAAGCGTATTAGAAAGGAAGCGTTGCAGTCTTGGGGATCTAGTCGCACATGTTAAATCAAATTATCCACTAGATCATTCCTTAGAATCTGCCTGTAGGTATACTAAACGAATTTAGGAGTTGCTTACAAACATCAGTGTGACCCCAAAGAACAGGGACAAAAGAGTTAGATTCACTGAGCCCGTCACATCCACAGGAAACACAAACACAAAACAGCTTCTTCATCTAACAAACCTATGCTATCTTCTACAGGAGTAAAAGCGTCTACTAGTGCTAGCGGATCACAGCCTTCAGGCAATACAAAGAAATATAAAATTCAACAAACACCAAGTAGTATTCAGAAGAATAAAGTAGAAGCCCACTCTAGGACAGTTAAATCTAGTTTGAAAAATAAGAATTGTGTTGTGGAACCTAAAGAAACTACAAATGTGTAGCATTCCAAGCTTAATGCGAATTCTAAACTTCTATGTGTTAAGTGTAATGGTTGCATGCTTTCTGATAATCACGAGTTATGTGTTCTTGATTTTATCAATGATGTGAATGCTCGTGCTAAATCTAAATCTGTTAAGAAAAGTTTAAAGAGAAAAGTTTGGAAACTAACAGGAAAGGTGCTCACAAATATTAGATACACTTGGAGACCTAATGGTTGGACCTTCACTATAGTAGGAACTGCGTGCCCTTTAACTAGGATTACCACAACTGCTGAAGTGCCCCTTAGGAAACCAACTGCTCTAGAAACTGATACACCTAAGCTTGTAGTAACATTGGTTTAGAAAGGAAACCTAGGAAATCTAAAAATAATGTTCCCCTTAGCAAACCTAAGATTATTAAATCTATATCTGCTAACAACAAGGAACCCAGTAAATCTTGGGGATCTATAGTTT
>BQNB010020592.1:0-50187 GCA_026074375.1 Tanacetum coccineum
TTAGGATTTAGAGTTTGGCAGATTTTAAGTCTGTGCTCAATTGATGATATCTTAATGATAAAAACGTTTTTCTGTATGAATCTTATGTCCATTGACAAGTTCAGAGAGTCTAGTTTCCAAAAAGTCTGGCCCCGAAAGGTTTTGAGGTAGGAAAGTTAGTCAAATAATTTTTGCAAGAAAAGTTATCAAAACAGTGAATTCGGGTTTGATTTGGGTCTGATTTCTGGGAGTAAAAACCCTACATAAAATTCGAATTAGGGTTAGCCAAAAATCATAGGTCATATTTTAGGTGTCTATTAACTTTAGTTCAAAGGGCTTGTGCTAAAACATTTTCTAAGTATTTTTAAGGACGTCAAACGTTTTGGTGTGCATTCAGATCCGAATCTGAGTACTTTGTAATGATGAATTTTTATAAAATAGTTCCACTTAATATTATTTTTTCTGAAAAATTACAGTAGCTCACAACTCATTGAGGAGCTAGGATATGTAAGAAGAACCATCAATTAGGTGTTTTAGTATTTTATTTGGGGTCATAAAGTGACTACAAAAATTCAGTCAGAATCTGTGAAATCGGAAGTTAATGGTTAAGGTTATATAGGGTATGAAAATGATATGGGAGATGCATTTAATGGATTATAAACTTAGTGTAAGGTTTAAAAGTCCATCATATGATTGTTACATTGGTCTGGGCAATTAGCCTAACCGAGTGTAATTTATGTTTTTTTTGTGGTTAGATTGTTTGCAAGATTCTGTCAAGTAGCTGAGCATCAGGTGAGTTTCATAGTCTAATTTTAACTATGTTTTCTTGGGATGGAAATGATGCAAAATACGTTTTGAAATGTTTTAATTGCTGTGATTATGTGGTTTAGTTGACGCATAGACTTTTATGTAGCTATTATATGTTATGTGCTAAATCTTATGACTTTGGATCGGGGGTAACATTCCTACCCATTATTTTAAGACGATGACTTCGGGTAATGTTCCTACCCATGACTGTGAGACGTGCTTCAAGACTTGGATGGCGATACACATTCCATCCTAGGTTATTTTGGACGAATGCATATTAGTATGTATAATAGTTAGCTTAACTGTCATGCCATGTTCTGTTTTTATAATCACAGTAATTGAGTTAAAGCTTGAATTGTGTGTCGTAAACCTATGACTCTCACCAACCGTTGTGTTGACGTTTTTAAGCATCATTTTCATGTGAGCATAGCGAAGTTAAGGATGTAAATATTTATGGATAGAGAGACTTTAGGAATTGCATGATGGAGTCTTCTTTTCTGGAGTCTTCATTGCATATTTTCGTACTTCGGCTATTTTGATTTGTTGTGATGTTTGGTTTGGATTTATTTTCTATGTCAATGTATTGGGTGTGCGATTAACCTCAATACAAGACCCCTTTTGTGTTGGTATCGTCATAACACTTTATTTTCAATATAATTAAATTTTAGACATTCTCTATTGTTGACATTTGGGGTGAGCATACAGGACCGTCGACCGGACCGGACCAGAAGACCGGACTGAACCGGACCGACCGGACAGGACCGAAGGTATATCGGTCTGGTCCGCGGTCCGGTATTTTGGACCGATTCGGTCCTCGGTCCGGTCTGGTCTGACCAAAAACCCGATGATAATGCCGTGTAGGATCGGACCGGACCGAAGACCAACCCGGACCGGACCGACCCGGACCGAACCGTACCATTTCGGTCCGGTCCGCGGTCCGGAAATATGGACCATTTCGGTCCTCGGTCAGGTCCGGTCTTGGCCGGTCCGGTCCGGTCTTGGCCGGTCCGGTCCGGTCTTGGACATATGCTCACCCCTAGTTGACATCAATGTGTTGTGATGATGCCTATCTTGTTACGCCTCGTGTTTCCGCCTTGGCGGGGTGTGACAAGTATAGTGCATTAATTGGTTGTCGTTTGATCCCCGCTTATTGAGTGTTCTTTTGGTGCCCTTTTGTTAGTGAAAATATAGCTCAAGATCAAACACATTTACAGATATAAATTCTTTGATTTTTTTACCATTTACATTTTTTTGTTTATAAATTATTCATTTATGTATACATATGCCCATGATGTTAGCCTTGCGAGTTGCAACCTACTTCTTGTCTCTTTTGACCTACGAATTTGTTACGTTCCTTCATACAGAGGAAGATAGACTTAATATTTAAAATTACACTTGATAAACTTACTTCTCAATGTTGTGCATGAAAACCTTATGATTCATCATTTGTTAAGACTAGCATCTAGGTGGTAAACATTGGCGTGTAGTGTATTTTTACATAGAGGTGATCTCTTTTTGATCACTTGGGTTCTAGGGTAGATCATGTTGTGGTGATTGTCTCCATTCGTTCCTACCGAATCACGCTATAAAAGGTATACCATTGTTTGTTTCTCTTTTGATTAATCATATGGCTATATAGATCAGTTGGTTGGTAATCATCTGTTGCGTTTATTTATTATTTAAATGTTATTTATACATAAAATCACCTATATATAATTGATTAAAAACCTTAACTCGTCATCGTCAGTGATTTCGTAAACCATTTTGTTCGGCGGATAATGATATGATAAGCGTACCCCCCTCGTAACATCTAAATTGAATTTTTGACCCACACAATCTCTTAAAGTATCATAACTAATCGTTTTTGGCAACAAAACGTTTCTATTTTCATCATTTCTAACAAGACATAACGAAATTTTTTCCCTTAAATAGCTCATATTCAATTACAAACGTTGATAAGTAGTTGATTGTATTTCTTAACTTATAGAGGATAGTATAGCAAACGGATAAGAAAATCTTAACGAAATCCCAAGTGGATAAGTAACCATATCTAAATATCTAAACATAATCCGAAATGCATTTTTTTGGAGTTTAGTGTGCAAAAACTAAATTTGGTGTGCAAAATATACCTATTGTGCACCAAAAATGACGTGTCATGATAGCATTGGTTTACAAATTAAATGTGATGCTCAAACACTTCTTTTTATATCGCATTTAATATTTGGTGCGTAAAATACACCATTTGCGCACCAAAAGTGACATGTCAATTTGCTATTGGTTTAAAAGTTAAATGTAGTGCTCCAACACACCTTTTTTTTTAATTTGGTGCCCGAAGTAAAAAATCTGGTGCGTAAAATATACTTATTCCGCACCAAAATAACCAAAATCTCAAATATGGTTGAAATACTTCCTTTTACGAAAATACACTACTATATACGGCAATTTATCCAAATCACATATAAGATAATATCAAGTCTATAGACAAATCCACTGATTGCAAATAATTTATACTATTGGAGATGGAAAAAGGTATTACAAATCAGACTGCTTATTAGGGAATATGTTTGGCATAATATTGGAGATGGAGCTCTCACGTCATTATGGTATGATCGCTGGTGTTCCAGTAGTCCATTGGCTAACTCTATCTCGACACGTGACATGTTTAGAGTTGGGCTAAATCCTCTCTCTAAGGTTAGGAACATTTTTCTAAATAATGTATGGACCTAGCCTTAAGAACTTATTGATAAGTATCCTTTTCTTAGTTCAATTGTCAAGCCAAACCATGTTCATAGACCTGATTTGTTGGAATGGCGTGATGAGGATGGGAATGTTAAGTCATTTTCTGTGAGTATGGTTCGGAGGTCTATTCGACCTAGAAGTAATAAAGTTACTTGGGTTGACGTCGTGTGGTTTTCTTCGTGTATCCCACGCCACGCATTTAATCTATGGCTGATCGTTAAACAAAGATTGAAAACTCAAGATAAACTTAACAATTGGGATGTTTCGAGCCCTCTTATTACTTCTTGTCTGTTGATACAAAAGTTAGGCTAGGTTGTATTTGGCCCGAATAAGCAGTTATTCGGGTATGGAGTAACCCATTCTTGTACCAAGTGAATTTGTTCAAGATACCTGCACAAGGAATGAAACACCGTTAATCTTATCGTGGGAGTGGATCCCACGATTAGACTCCGGCGTGAGAGTAAGTATATAACTTTGGGGAGTAATCGAATGTAATTAGGGTTTATACGATACTTGTATTGACGATAATCGTCTTCCTTTTATAGGCCGAGTATGCCCTAGGGTTTCCTCGTCTTTCAGCCCAAGGCTCGTCCGATATCTTTGGGATTTGGACTTATCTTAACCTATTCAAATAAGCAGAGTGTATCGCTTATTTGGTTAGATTATCTTTTCCTAAGATATAGCATGCAAAAGTCACGTGCTGGAAGTCGAGCCTTGGTAGCCGCGGCTCAGACGGGTGTCCGCGGTTGTGACCGCGGCCCAGACCCGTTGGCCCTAGTTGTGATAACAATGAGAACCCATAATCGTATGAGTAGGCCGGGTCGGTCTATACTATACATCATCATGTCCCCCCAGTCTAGTAGTCGTGGTCGTGGTTATGACCGCGGTCACGGTTGCTAGACTACAAGCACCTCGAACCTTCCTGGAAACCCCTAACTTCCAAGACCGTATGTTGAGCCTTGCAGCGTAATAATAGGACCCATTTATCAAGGAACGACGAAAACGGCTGAATGATGGGACGTGCGGGCCCACCACCATTTCACCTTCCTCTCAATCGTAACCATCCAAAAATTAAGTGGGGAACACGTGTCAAACATCCAACAACGCACAACTTTCAAGGACATAGTATAAATAGGGCAATCGAGCACTGTGCATGTTCCACAGTTTTCAAATCAAACTGCCATTTCCTCACACACAGCCGCATACGTCACTTATTTCCACGGAATCCCATCACCGCAGGTTAGTACACCACACCCCTTTGTAAAACATGATTAAAAATGGGTAGGGATACAATACAACTAGAGGACGTTGTATCAACCATCTCTGGAGAGTATCTCCTAGAATTCAACTCGGAGTATGGTATACTATAAGGCTTACACCCTGAGTTGCCTGGCCTAGAGGAAACCATCGTGGACTTTCCGGAGGGTAAAGTCGGTGTTTACACCAAGTTTTTTGAATTTGCAAACTATCGCATCCCCCTTTCACAATTCCTCTTTAACATTCTTGGATATTACCAAATTCATCTGTCACAATTGTCGGTGATAGGCGCGGCCAAAGTGAGTCACTTTGAAATCAACTACCGTGTCCTGAACATAAGCCCCACACTGAATCTATTCCGCGTTTTCTTCGTTCCCTCCTATAACTCGGGGTGGATGTCGTTTAGCAAGTGACCGGGTAAAAACACCCCACATTGCTATACAAAGCCGTTTGACTCGTTGAAGAACTAGAACAACCGATTCTTTTGGGTGGACGAGAGGATATTCCCCACCGTCGTGGCGTGGCGCACAAGCGCCCCAAAGGATGGGATGCCACCAGCAGACTCCTATTCTTCGGTGGACGTGACAACTTTGAACACACGCCGCACCCCTATCAAAAAACAACCAAAAGTCCTACTATGCCTTGTAGGGCTGAGTCAAAACTTCTTTCTGGGGGATGACGTGTATCCTACATTCCTCTATGACGATGGCCGGGGTGGGTGTCTATAAACTGTCTTTCCTACTTATTTATTCATGAAAGTATACTAACAATTCCTTTGTAAATGCAGATATGGACTTGTTCAACCTGATCAGTGCCCCAAATCCGACGAAGATGAAGACCGAGACCCGACCCCGTGCTGCCCATGAGGTGCCCCTATTAACTGCTACTGCCAATCGTGTTATAGATATGGAGGACACAATCGGGACATCAGAGTCCTCAGGGGCACCTTACGCCATGGAAAAATCACCGCTAGATTTTGCTAACGAAAACCCACCCCCCTTAATCACTGAGAAGGACGGGACGGAGGAACAGGTCTAGGACGGATTGTCAGGTGAAATCCCTCCTGTAGAAAATCTAGCAGTCACGGAGGTCGTTCCCGAACTAGACCTGGGGAGAGAAGTCCCGCCATGGGGCCCATTGTGAACAAAAGGCGCCGCAAAAGGGGTAATGATGAGGCAGATGTTAATGCACCGCTCAAGGTGCTGAGGAAGGGTCATGCTGCCTCCCGCCCAACACAGAGTACCCTCGGAGGGAAATCCCTAGCTTCAATGGGATTAGAGGCGGGCTCCACCTTTTCCGCACTTGCTTTACAGGAGACTCCTACCGATGTGAGTGATCCGGACCCGCTATCTTATGCGAAGCCGCAACCAATCCCTGAGCAAGATATTGCCTAGTAAGTGATTCGTGCCATGATATCTCTTTTTGCTTTCTTTTTTTTAGTCATGCTAACAGACCATATTTGCCTTGTTTCGTGAATTCAGATCTTCCAAGGGAGCGGCCACTGCGGGAGATCCGGAATCTGAGAAGTCTTCCTCCTTTACATCCATGGTTGGGTCGCCAGGCAGTATATATCAGCCGGGGTGGGGTGTGACCAACAACTGCCGCTTGGACACCCCGGATGTATGCCAGGACATGGTGGATCACATAGTACCGCCAGGGTACTTTTTGGAATTGCGACACTTGCCCAATGATGACTTTTTAAGCCAATACAATATAAACCTGGAGCGGCAAGTGGCTATGGGTTCCCAACTAAGGCTGAGATTTTAGTAAGAGGTCAGATTGTTGAAGAAAGCCACAACCAAAATAGCCAAACGGGATCAGAGGATTCAAGCGAGGGAGGAGAAAATAAAAAAGCTTGATCAGGAAATTAAATCCCTCCGGGCTATGGATACGGAAGTGAAGGGCCTCCGTAATCAGACAAGGAACTTGGAAACACTGCTTGAGGCTGAGGTGGATATGAAAAAGGCCGCGGAGGCTAAAAATGCGGAATTAACTAAAGAGTTGGAAAGCCTCCGCGCCCAGTTTATAGACCTCCAAGTTAGCAATGATCTGCTGTCCCAGCAAGTGTCTACTCTTCAGGCTCAAGTCACGGGCGAGGAAATGATAAAAGCCGCCTTTGAGGAGTTCAAGAAATACGAGGATGAACGGGTGAACTTTCGGTGTGCGGAAATGGATGCAAGACTAGATGTGATGAGCATAGAGTTTGATGATGAGTTGTATCCTCATATGCTGACAACGATCGCGGGTCGCCGATGGATGGCACGGTCTATGTAACACCCCCAAACTACGATACGCAGTGGAATACAACATTGGGGTGCTACTTCACAATACATGCACATGAGTCCCAGTAAACGTTCAAAGATACGTTTATAAAACACAATTTCATTTATTAGAAAGATCAGAGTTACATAGGTCCCAATACCATTATAGAAATTGTTAGCCCTAAAATATGTTGACTAATCTGGAATTACATTTATCATTTATAGTCATGTCGGGTTAGTTTAGCTAGTAAAGCCCGGGACTATAAATACCCCCTCCATTCTTCCATGAAGGGGTGAAGCTCACTTTTGTAAAAAGTGTGTGTGTGTGTTTTTCTCCTTTTTTCTTTCAACTAACACACACACAACTTCCCATCTCATATCATTTCTCTCTAATAAATAATGGCTACACATCTCTTTCATTTTACCATCCCTCCAGATCCGTTGTCTAGACGACACCCTTTTTAGCGACACTTTTTTTACGGAAAAAATTGAGTAATATGTAATTTTTTATGTAGCTTCTCTAACTTATTTTTACATCAAATTCAAATTTTGGTAATAGGGTAAAAAGAAATTCGGTCGACACCTTTTTAGCGACACTTTTTGGCGGGAAAAATTAAGTAAAATATAATTTTTTTCTATAGCCTTTTTAGCTTATTTTTACACCAAATTTAGATTTTGGTAATAAGGTAAAAAAAAAAAATCATAATCCAACTGCGCTTGGAGGCGGTTTGGTTTGAATTTAATGATCCATAAGAAAAATCGTGTTAGTATATGTTTAATCATCTCCTACCGACTTAGTTATAAGCATCTAAAGCTTATTTGTGTGGTCAAATAGCTTATTTGGTTGAAAATTGCTTATTTCGAGCTTAATCGTTCATGGATGGCGGGGTTGATTATTTCAAATTTATGTTTTTGGTGGCAGTTTGACAATAGTAGGGGACAAGATCCGGGTTTTAAGGAAAAAGTAGGTGGCGGTTTGACCAGGTCAACGGCGATTTGATTATAATAATCAATTTTATTAGCCGGCGAGTTGCCATTCTACACGGCGAGTTGCCATATTACACGGCGGTTTGCTTAGGTACACGGCGAGTTAATTATTTTAATGAGCAAAAAGAAATGTTACTCTGCCCAATTTAAAAATCCATGGCGGGTTGACAAAGTTCTAGGCGGCGGTTTGCCCTAGACGGCGGTTTGCCCTAGACGGCGGTTTGCCTTGGTGGCGGTTTGATATTAACTGTTATCCCAAAAGCTTAATCCATTTCACAACATTAAGCTATACCAATAAGCAAACAAAGATAGAAAAGAGATTAGGAAAGTGAAAGATTATTAGAGAGAAAATAAGATGGTGGAAGATTACACACACACACAAACTATGCAAATGGTAACCAACACCCTCTCCATGTGTGGAGAGGGTTCTATTTATACCCTTGAGCCATAAGTGGCTTGTGGGCTTTTCTACTTGGGCCGGGCTTGGCTAAACTTGGGCTTTAAGCCCGCAACACGGACAATATTAGATTACAAACCAAGCCCGTTGAACCCGACTAGCCTATTACTTAACAAGACTAATTACGACTAATAAGACCGATAACATTCTTGTTCGACTTATATAAAATTTAGGCTAATAATATCCCCAAAGGTTGAGGTCTCTTTCTGCAAACTCTCCGTACTTACCGATGACGTTAAAGATATGACTTTTGACGTTTATGCTTTGCCTTGTTTTGGTCTTGTCTTGTTTGTAATGGCTTTGTTCATTCCATGCTTTGTATCTTGATCTTGAGCCTTTATCTTTGACTTGAGTTCTTGAGTTCGTTTTCTTGCATCACCTCCTTGACTTGAATCATCTTAATTTGACTTTCTTCGTTCAAATTGTGCTCTTGGACCAACATGCTCATACTTGTTACTTTCCTTGATGACATATGTGATATAAGTCTAATCAATCTCCCCAATTGTGATTCTTTATTGACTTTGAGGCTCTTTTGATGGTGGGGAATATTATAATCAAACTATCTTGACGTTGAAATGACTAGACTTTGAAAGCTTGAGTATGTGCATGTGGTTTATGAATCCGACTTACGCTTAGAATGAGGCTGCAACACCGTAGTCTAAACCTGAAATAAGACAGTTAGCAATAAAAGATGAATATGGCCTTTGTCATTCATCTTGTCTTTGGTTTGCATTAACCTCGGTTACCCGTTTTATAGTATAAATACTATACCTGTGATCAGGTAGATTCAAAGGAATCTCCTTGACGGGTTTCCAGCTTAAAGCGTAGGATCTTCTAACACAGATGTATTAGATTCACCATGCTTGCTAGTTTCTCATTAGCAGAACGTTCTCAAAGCAGACCAAACGGTAAGGATGTGAATCTATTAGTTACTATCTTCTGATAGTCGTCAATTCAATTTACTGGACCAATATCGATATCAGTTAGCAACAAGCATTGATTTCATATAGGATCTTGCAAGTCAACCTTCTAGAGTTGTTTGATGTTGGCTCAAGCAGGATTTCCATCTTCACTGTGAATACTTAAGTATCACTCGGATGTTCTGGCAAGATCTCAAGGATAATGCGTAGGACTCTTTGTTACAACTTGTGAACTTTATGGTGTTCAACAAGTGTATTTTGACATTGTGTCCTAATGAGATTTATACTTTGATCTCTTCTTGGCTCTAGACTCGATTTGTGCACTTTTGGTTTTAGTAATCGGAGGCTGGAGCAGACTGCCCATTCCTATTCATTATTATCATTCTCGGAGTGAGATGTCAATATGATATCGTGTGTATCTTCGTGGACAATTGAGACAGTTTCTTTTGAGAGAAAGCTGAATGGATGGGAGGGTTGTGCCATTGCATCACTGGGTCCATGATGTCGTCTTCAATATCAACAATCATCATTGTGATTTTTGATAGATTATGTATTGACCCGGTTTCTGCCTAAGTTGTTTGGAGGGCTGCTTTGTTTTCACCCTTTATCCATACATTTCTTTTTATTCTTCAACCCCTTCAATGCTTACCAAGACGTCATTACTAACACCTTGTTGTGATTGTTCCAGTGTTAGCTCAATCTTAGTCGGCATTCTTCCCTTATACACATTCATCTCCAATCATACCTAAGGACTGCTATTTCTAACTATGGAGTGTCCTTGGGTAGATCCCTCCGGTTCTGGTTGGATCATAGGACTTATTCTTACCAACTCCACTTATGACTTCAGAATCGTCGTGATAATTAATATGTTGTTGGGTAATGAGATCGAACCATAAACCATTTTTGACAGTGTTATTTTCAAATACCCCCTACACATGTGCTCCGAGATTCGATATTGGTTTAGAACTTGAAGGAAAGACGTTGAATTAGAGTCTTATAGATCCACCTTCTTAATATAATCATATTTTAATTACAATTGTCTTCCACTTATTTTAAATAATAAAGACACTTAGTATTTGAAAATACCAATTGATTAAATTGGACATGAGTAAATTCAATGGGGAGAATATTTAAACCCACGATCTTGCATGAATTCAGATTACGATTAGCTCCACTTTCAACAGTAAATGTTGGGATACCAATATTTATTAAAACTTGCACATTGGACATGGAAAAATTGATATGACACCACAAAATGTTGAAGACGGAGTGAGATGCCTTAGTGAACAATGGATATTAATAATTGACATTATAAGTTTCCACATTTTAATTTCACAAGATGTGTTTGGATACATAAAATTGACATTTATGTGATGTATCCAACACATTAAAAGGCTTTGTTTTAAAAAGCTCCCCCTCAGAAATTGATTCACATAAAATGACATTCTACGTACGACAATTCTTTGAAAATTATTCGAGGAAGGGAGTGTTGAACACACAATTTTAACAAATACCACTTTTTATGGAAAAAACTACCACAAATTATATTGTAGACAATTTTGACATTGAAAGTTCTTTTTGAAAAATTGTGTTCAACGATTTTAAAAACATGATAGAAGACTTCTCTTCTATTTTAGAGTAAGCGCACTGAAGCGTACACTTCCCTATAACATTCGAGACCGAGTTATGCACTGAAATGTACATAAGTCATAGAGAAAAATTTAGAAATGACATGTTTTGAAAGCATTTGAAACTCTCGCTCGAACTTCATTTACACGCCCGTGTCGATGTTAATCAACATTTCTAGGTACGTAAATGTTATCGATTCCAAGAGACATGTCGAGAAGATTCTTTTTGGTATTTTTGAAAAAAATTTCTGATTTTATATTTTGTTTTTCTAGGTTTTATATTTTTCTATTTTCTTTTTGTTGGTTTTATATTTTTGTATTTTCTTTTTGTTGGTTTTATATTTTTGTATTTTCGTTTTCAAAATTTTATAAATCAAAAATAAAGAGAGAATAATTTTTTTTACAAATTGATGTTTGATGTATCAAGTAGATTCATTTTCTAGAACCTCCAGTTCATCTGGAGTCAAACATCTCATACCGAGTCGTTTGACAAGATACTTAAACCTATCTTCTGATAGAGCTTTAGTAAACAAGTCAGCTGACTGGTATTCAGTTCCGACAAAGAATAATTCAACAATAACCTTTTTAACCTGTTCCTTTATGAAGTGATATCTGACATCGATGTGCTTGGTACGGGAATGCTAGACTGGATTGCACGAGATGGCTATGGTTGCCTTTGAGTCATAATACATAGGTATTTTATCAAAGTGGAAGCCATAATCTGTAAGCTGAGTTCTCAACCATAGAACTTGTGTGCATCACGCAGATAAAGACACATACTCAGCTTCTGCTGAAGACATTGAGGTGCATTCCTATTTTTGGATGACCAACTAACTAACTTATCACCACCTAGAAATTGTATGCCACCAGATGTACTCTTACATGAATCGAGACAACCCGCGTGATCCAAATCTGAAAAAGCAGTTAGTTCAAAACCGGTGTCCTTTGGATACCAGAGACCCATGTTAATAGAGTCTTTAAGATACCGAAAGATCCATTTAACCGCAGTGAGATGTTTCTCAGTCGGTTTTGCTTGATAGCGAGCACAATAACATGTTGCATGTATAATTTCTGGTCTACTTGCTGTTAGGTACATGAGTGTTCCGACCGTACTATGATATTTCGTTTGGTCGACCAGAGTACCACTCAAGTCAGCATCTAGGTGTTTTGTAGCCATTGGTGTACCAATGCTATCACATGAGGTCATACCATGCTTTTTAAGTATCTCTTGAGCATACTTAGCTTGGTTGATAAAGATACCACAAGGGGATTAGTGGATCTGAATTCCTAAAAAGAATTTCATCTCCCCCATCATAGACATATCAAACTTGCTGTGCATTAGTTTTCCAAATCGTTTTGAAAGTTTTAGGTTCGTAGAACCAAAAATTATGTCATCAACGTAAATTTGCACAAGTAATATGTCTTCCCCATGTTTAGTTATGAACAGATTTAGATTAATAAAACCTTTTGAGAATCCTTTGGATACCAGGAAATTGGAGAGTTCATCATACCACGCTCTTGGTGCTTGTTTGAGACCATATAATGCTTTCTTGAGATGGTAAACTTTGTCAGGATGATATGGGTCAACAAAACCATCTGGTTGGTTTACGTACACTTCTTCCTTCAGAGGTCCATAAAGAAATGCTGTTTTTACATCCATTTGGTACACTGTAAATGATTTGTGTGCAGCATACGCAATGAACAACTGTACAGCTTCCAACCGAGCAACTGGTGCAAATGACTCTTTAAAATCAATTCCTTCCTTTTGAGCATATCCCTTAGCTACAAGACGAGATTTGTTGCGAATGACATTATTTTCCTCATCACGTTTGTTTTTCCAGAGCCACTTTAAGTTAATGACATTTTTGCAAAGTGGTCTGTCGACTAATTCCCATACATCTAATCGATTAAACTGATGAAGTTCTTCCTGCATTGATTCAATCCATGTTGAATCAGCCATGACTTCTTTGATGTTCTTTGGTTCAGTTCGACTCACGGTGAGTGCGAACATACACATCTCGCCATCTGTTTCTAGCTGACGGCTTGTTCTAACTAATTGAGAAGGATTTCTAATGACTTGTTCTAATGGATGATCTTTTGTCCAACGTTGTGTGGAAGGATGGTGTTGATAGAAAGTATGCATGTTAGACGAATCAACATGACGAGACGATGTCTCCCCTCGATCTTGTACCGGTGTACTAAAGATGTTGATAAATTCATCGTCGTCAAATTATGCATTTTTGGTATTGGATTCTGCTTGAATAATGTTCTCAGGTGCAGTGACAGTTGGTACTTGAGTTGGAGTTTGATGTGTTGATTGAATGTTCAATTGAGGTGGATCTGTAACATCGGTTGTTGTAGAAGTGTGAGTTGTGTTATGTTGTTGACGTTTATCGGGATTATCAGCAGCATGTACAGCGGAAGACTTTGACACAACAGGAGAATTTCCATTGAGTAATTCACTGAACATCAGACTATATAGCAATTCCAGCTCATTTGACGTTGTTTCTGTCTCAGCAGCTTGAGACATATTTTCTTGACTTTGGGTATCAGGACTTAAACTTTCATGTTCAAGTACCGTTGTCGAACATTATAGACCGGGGTCAGAACTGACATGATCTGACGCCATTTGAGGCAATTCGTCAAAGTTAACATGAATTATTTCAACTATCATTCTTGTTCTCTTGTTAAATACCCTGTAAGCCTTTGACTGAGTAGAATACCCAACAAAAATACATGCATCACCTTTTTCCTTCATTTTATCAAGATTTTCACCATCTCTGACGATGTAGCAAAGAGAACCAAAGATGTGAAAGAACTTGACTGACGGTTTCCGGGCATTGATGATATGATAAGGTGTTTTCTCATGTCGAGGAATTACAAGTGAACGGTTTTGAGTAAAACATGCTGTTGCAATTGCTTCAGCCCAGAAGAACAAAGGAACTTTAGCGGCGCTTAGCATTGTTCGAGCAGCCTCAACAAGAGTACAGTTCCGTCTTTTGACAACGCCGTTTTGTTTAGGTGTTCGAGCAGTTGATGTTTCGTGTCTTATTCCCTCTTTTGCAAAGTATGCATGAAGAGTTTTATTAAGAAATTATGTGCCTTTGTCAGTTCGAACTGTTGTAACTTGAGCATGAAGTCCTCTTTGGACAAGTGTGAGGAAATCAATGAGAACTCTAGGTGTTTCATCTTTGGACCTCAAGAAGTGAGTCCAGGTATATCGGGAGTAGTCATCAACAATTACGAGAACATATTTCTTTCCATTAATGCTTTCTACCCGCATTAGACCACATAAGTCCATGTGTAGAAGTTGTAACCGTCTTTTTGAGCTCGGGGTAGTCTTAGTGTGAAAAGACTTTCTTTTTGCTTTCCCCAACTCACAAGAAGAACACAGATGATCTTTGACGAATTTTAATTTTGGAAGCCCATTCACAATATTATTCTTCGAAAGCAAGTTGATGGTGTCGAAGTTTAAATGAGAGAGACGACGATGCCATAACCATGCTTGAGATGATGTTGCTTTAGCCATTAAGCAAATTGGATTGGGAGTTGTTGAGTCTTGCAGAGTAATGGAATACAAATCTGTGCCACGAGAACCTGTGAGAAGATCATTTCCCTTCAAATCACGGATATAACATGTAGACTTCCGAAAAGCAACTTCCAAATCCGCATCACAGAATTGACTAACGGAGAATAAATTGTGATTAAGCCCTTCGACGTAATAAACTCTTTTGATAGTAATAGTTCCTTAAACCAGATCTCCATAACCAAGAATTGGTGCAATTTGATCATTTCCAAACTTGACCGTTCCTAGAAATTTCTCCACAAAATTAGTTAGAAGTTTGAGATTTCCGGTCATGTGCTTTGAGCACCTAGAGTCGACGATGAATAGAATTATCTCGATGAGTGTAACACCCCCAAATTGGGTCGCAGCGGAATAAGGATCCGGGGTGTGTTACTTCAAGATCAACAACACAAGATATATATAAGAACGACACAAAAAGTCGTTTAAATTGATACATTGGATTTAATTAAAAGACATATTACAAAAGCTTATAGCTTCACTTGTTCCTTGTTTAATATTACAAAAGATGACATAGATTTCCCAAAATATGATATAAAAGTCTTTAAGCGTGCAATCCAAAACGTAACCCAATGCATCCTTGGCACCTCGTGCCTATTGACCTCCTGAAAACATTGCTTAAAACGTCAACAAAAATGTTGGTGAATTCATAGGTTTATGTATTTAAATTATGCAGGACCGCAAGACTTTCCCGTGATGTTACAACATATGCAAACAATCACAAAACCAGATTACATTTACACTAAGCTCATGACACTGAAGCTCGACAGTCTTGTTCGCAAAATATTGCTACTCAGCCCGAAATGATGTTCTAACCCGAAACATCCCTGATTCGACATGCTATAACGTTCGTTCCCGGTGATAGCTAGTCACCCGAACGGGGAGGTCGTTTCCCAAATAGATCTATTAAATAACATTCGCGCTCACATAATGTAATTCCCAACTACATCTATGCAATTGACAGTTCATGATAATGGGCTTAACTTGGGTTATCGCTACTTAGGCAAACATGTAATCAATGCAAAATATCCACTTGCGTCCAATTTGTAAAACAAAGCATGTTTCCACCCCAAATAATAGTAAATCAGTAAAACTGTAAAAAGTGTGGGGCTATGAACTCACCTCAAGTGAGTGATCTGATAATTTATATCAAGTGTGGGAATGCTTCACGATTATTCCCGAATGCAACCTAATTAAATATAGGTCGTATAAGTACCGAGTACTTATATTAATAACATAATATAATCTTATAGTTGTTACATCGTACTATCGTTCGGGCTATCATAATTCAAGAGGTCATGACATGACGTACGAGGAGTTAGGACACTTTAAACTCCCTAGTATTATAGTACTTTGATAACCACTCAATATTCTATATAGCATAATCACCGACTAATCGTTTTAGTAAAATAATATTTATAAAGTGAAAACGTTTATAAATATACTTTTGGTGAACTATCATCAACATTCTCAGGATCTTCAACAAGCTTCTCAATCTCCTCAGCTGCCAAGTGCTCGTATACCAGTGCCACATTTTCTCTTGCTTCTTGTTCTTCACGACTCTTGTGCTCAGCAAGACTTACTTGAATCATGTCTTGTAAAATCATCTCATCAGATTTTTCTACTGATGGCACTGAAACAGGTGGTGTTAGTCGTGTAGATTGCCTTGATGGTAATCGAAAACGGATCACAGTTGATCGTTTTGGAACACTTGACTCAGCTGTCTCCGTAGCACGGTTAGGTGACCTAGGGGCGTTAGGTGTCCTATACGTTCCTTGGGTAGACTCAGTCGGCTGTGACTGATTCAGAGGAACATCTAGCCCAACCACCTCTGCATACATCTTATAATGCTCCGTAAGCTTCATCTCATCTGTGATCATCCATGCTGGTATCCGCATCCCAACCTTGTTCTTGTTTCTTCCTGAATTGAAGATATTCTTCATAATATCATCATCTTGAAGATTGTGATAAGCATCTCGAGCACGTCTTGAAATGTCAGGAAAGATAGTCATATAATGACTGATGATGATCTTCGTAAATCGTGGGTATGGGATCGAAGTGGCAGGATGATGAAGCGAATAGTAAATGCCTTCCCACATTAACTCTGCATAATCCACATGAATGTTATTGACAAAGCAGTATAACATTTGCATTATCTGCAACGGCGGTTGGTCCCATCCCGTAACGCGTGTAGTCAAGCACTTGGAGAATATCTTGCATAACGTCTGCCAAGGCTGTAGAAGACCAGATATCTTGAAATTAGAAACAGTCTTGAGTTCCATTGTAAATCCCAACACTTGTTTGTAAAATGGAGATAGTCAGAGATGATGGTGGGTGCACAAACGAAGCATGATGTTATCATTTGGACCTTGTGGAAGATGAAAAGATTGTTCTGAAGTCCATCCAGAGGAATGTAAGCTCTTTTTCTATCCAGCAAGAATTTAAGTCGATGCTTTGATCCGTCTTCTTTTAAAGTATGCCAGAACTGTGCCATATAAATCCAGGGTACAGATGCTGAAGCTGCAATGCTGAATCGTAACGGATGATTCTTAATAATATTCATCAGAATCTTGCTCTCTGATGGACATTGCACATGCTCCAACTCAACCTTCTTGTTTGCATCCATAAGGTCATATCGCTTGTTTGGAGGACACAGTTCATCTGGATGAACATCAGCTGCATGTTGTTGTTGTGCCATGATGATAACTGAATGAATACAATTGAGGTGTTAGGAAACAAATAATTCTTTTGACATTTTTGTCTTTTTCCTCTCTGTCTGTTTTTATATGTTCTGGCAATTCTTTTTGAACATATTTTTGATCAGTTTTTTTCTCATGTGCTCGTTCTTGCTTTTTCTAGCACATGCCATACGCTTTATTCGAATTATTCTTTTTATTTACCATTTTTGTGTGTTCTGGCATTTCTTTTTTGAACCACACTTTTGATTGCTTTTCGCGTATGGATTTAGCTCTCTCTTTCTGTTTTTAGAATATCCTCACCAGAAATTCTTTGTGACATGATACTCTCTCAAGAAGGATGAAGATTTCTCTTTTGATTTGAATCAAGACACAGTTATGAAAAATTCAAGAGAAATCCTTCAACTTCTTAAAATTGTTTTAAGAAAGAGTATCATTTTGACACAATAACAGATTTTGAGAACTTTTTCAAAAATCATGTGACAAAACTTTTCATGATGTTGATAATATTGAATAATGTAATCACAAACCCACAACTGAATGGACACTAAGTCACTCACTCCTCATTCTATTCATTGCAGAAAACGGCCGTAGCCGGACATGACTTAGTGGCCACTTAAACAATTGAGATTTTAAAATTAACATATTTAAGTTATAAAAACATTGATTCTTTCACATTTGATTATGAAGCCTAAACCATGAATACAAACACATCTAATTCAATAATTGAATGGACACTAAGTCACTCACTCCTCATTCTGTTCAATGCAGAAAACGGTCAAAACCGGACATGACTTAGTCCACTTAAACAATTACGAATAGACATATATGATCCATAGCATAGAATTCATGAAAACTTGTTCTTTGCCCAAAATTATTTGTTATATTTCAGCACACTAGAAACACTGATCGTTTGTTTTTTCACAAACATCACACAATAAGCATACAATCAAGAAGCAACAACATTTATACAAATACAAAACACTTTCACAAAACCACAACAATTAAACGATTTTCAACCATTAACCTTTACTGAGTTTGACTATTTTGTTGAACCGAGTTTGACCAAGTTACCTTAACCGATTTTGACAATTAGACTTTTTACTGAGTTTAAAAAATAATTACTTTTGTTACCATAAACTCAATATCATCTAAGTGTTTAAATCATTGACAGATTATAACCTGTACACAAAGAACTAAACTCGGTAAAATAACAGATTCGGTAATGTACTACCAAGTTTAATCAAACTCAATCCTAACCTTCCTAGATCATTTTATGGCCTTAAGTCACTTTTACACTTAAATCTAAGCCTAAAATTATGCGTCACAATATTTAAGCAACAGAAACATTATCATAACACAAACTCGGTAAACCTCATCTTTACCGAGTTCAAACTCGGTAATCCTAAATTACTCAAAAACACCTAAGACATATATCCACTTACGTTTGAGTAAGAAGTGAAATTACAATCAGTGTAATGAACTTAGATAGCGTAAAACAAGATTTCACTCAAACCAGTAAAAGGATTCGAAAAAAAAGAAAAGTAAAAAATGAAATTAAAATCCTTTATATAGCCATCGAAAACAGTTTGGAAAATTGACATTTTCAGTCCATGTACTTAACTTTTACCGAAAACTGTTGAAAAATTGTCACATTCAGTCCCTGTACTTAGTATTTACCGAAAATTTTTGAAAAATTTACACATTCAGTCCTTGTAGTTTAGCAGTCTTTTTTCCAATTTTTTTTTGGGGGGGGGGGGGGGGGGGGGGTTGTGAATTTACACAAACTCCCCCTTAAACAATGAATCTTTTCAAACACTCCCCCTTGAAATAACAATTATGTAAAATTCATAGTCCGAAAATGAAAATTTTTTACTTTTTCAACTAAAACTCCCCCTCGAAAATATAACATTTCTAAGTTTGTGAATGAAAATTGTAAGAACTCCCCCTTGGATCATGATTTCGTATTTTGCAATGTAAAAGGTTTTAATAAGAAACTTGGAATCATGAAACAAAAAATGTAAATTCTTTAAATAAGTTGTTTTTTGTTTATTGTTTTTTTAATAAGAAAAATGTGTCAAATCTTTTTGTTAATTTTTTTTTTTTAATTTTTCAATTTTTTCTTTTGTTTTTGAAATATTTATGTACATGATTGTGATGTATGATCTTTTCACGAAGATTGTCTAGTCTTTAATGTTCAGAGACTTGTAGGGGCCAACTGAGGGATGTAGTCATATCATCTCAAACCAATGTCGATGAGAAAAAAAACTAGATTCCAAAGCGTGTCTTTTGGAAGCGCCTTAGTAAATAGACCCCGCTATTGGTATTGCTTGTTACCGGACAATGTAAATTTCCACAATACCCCGTCCTCAACGTGTTCTTTAATAAAAACGATGCTCATACCATGTCAATGTTCTTTGTGGTCTAGAATGTTGGACTGGGATTGCAAGAAAGAGAGCAATGGCACTCGTTGGAATCACCATACATCGAAGTCCGATTGTATTTTGAAAAGACGCGATAGTAGGCGGGGGGGGAGGCGGGGGGGTGGGGTGGGGGGGGGGGAGGGGGGAGCCTATTACTTAACAAGACTAATTATGACTAATAAGATCGATAACATTCTTGTTCGACTTATATAAAATTAAGGCTAACAGTATTCTATTCCGACAAAGTAAATTTTCACAGTACCCCTCTCAACGTGTTCTATAATAAAATGATACCTGATGTCAATGTGCTTTGTCTTAGAATGTTGGACTGGATTGCATGAAATAGCAATGGTACTCTTAGAATCACAATACATCGGAATTCGATTGTATTTAAATCCATAGTCAAGCAGTTGAGTATGCATCCATATCACTTGAGCACAACATGTAGATAATGAAACATATTCAGCTTCTGCAGTAAACATCGCAGTACAATCTTGTTTCTTTGAACTCCAACTCACGAGCTTTCCACTTAAAAATTGCAATCCTCTTGATGTGCTTTTACAATCATCTTTACAACCGTGCACGAGGTGCTTGCTTAAGACCGTATAGAGCTTTTTTCAACCTGTAGACGTGATTTGGAAATTCAGAATCAATAAATCCTTCAGTGGAAGATCCGTTTGACCTCTTTGAGGTGTTTGACCGTAGGTCATGCTTGATAACGTGCACATACAAAAGTAGCAAAGGCTATGTCTGGTCGACTAGCTGTTAGATACATAAGCCCTCCTATCATACGATGATAAGTCGTTTGATCAGTAGGAGAGCCTTGTAAATCAACATCCAGTCTCTCTATTGCCATAGGTGTGCTCATAGAGACACATTCATCTAGACCATGTTTCTTTAACAACTCTATTGCATATTGTGACTGACTTATGAATATGCCACGGGGAGATTGATGAACTTGAAGTCCAAGAAAGAACTTTAGTTCACCCATCATCGACATTTCAAAATTGTTTTTCATTAAGTTTGCAAATCTTTTTGAAAAATCTGGATTTGTTGATCCAAAAATAATGTCATCAACATATACTTGAACAAGTAATATGTCTCCCCCGTGACGTCTAGTAAACAAAGTTGGGTCAATTATACCTTTATTGAACCCGTGTTCAATTAGAAAAGAAACAGTTTATCATACCATGCACGAGGTGCTTGCTTTAAGACGTAATTGAGCTTTTTCAACCTGTTAGGAATAAACTTCTTCTTTCAAAGGACCATTGAGAAAAGCCGTTTTGACATCCATTTGAAAGATAGTGATATTCATGTATGTGCTGCAAAAAGCATTATGAACTTCGAACAGCCTCATGACGAGTAATAAGGGCAAATGGACTCCTCAAAATCAATGCCTTCTTCTTGCTTATAACCTTTAGCCACAAGACGAGTTTTGTTCCGAACCACAATATTATCTGCATCACACTTATTCTTCCAAAGCCATTTGAGAGCAATAACATTCTTTCCTTCTGGTCGTGGAACCAATTCCCAAACTTGAATGGTCTTTTCACTTGATTAATCTCATCATTTATGGTCGGACTCAATCCAACTATGATCGGCCATAGCTTCTTTGATGTTCTTTGGTTCAAGTGCTAACGGTTAATGCATACATGCAAACCTCAGAATCGGTATGTAGCCGTTGACGAGTCATAACAGGTTTGGATGGGTCACCAATAACTTGGTCTAGAGGATGATCTTTTGTCCAAATGTGAGTCGAGGGTTGTACTTGATGGAAATTCTGCACATTTGATGGTTCGAGATTCGTTGTAGATGACTCAATTTCCTCATGATTCAGAGAATCATATGGAACAAACTGTGTATTACCATCAAAATCAGCAGAATCTTCTTGATTGAATTCATCAGACTCTTGTAAAGAGATTGGAGAAGTTTGTTCGTCAGATGTTGTGACAACAGGAGGAGCCTCATGTGTGTCAACAATGATTGAAGATGTAGAAGGTGAGTCTTCTTGATCGTGAGTCGGTTGTGCAGCGGAATTGATGGTAGTATCAGAAGATTTCTGCTCAAAATAATCTTCAAACATTGGACCGAACAAATTATCCAAATCCTCTTTTGAAGGAGTATTCATTAAGTCATCTGATGAATTTTGATTATTAAATCGTTGAAGTTCGGGTTCTAAACAATCGTGTTCAGAAGCTATTGCTGTAAGCTCATCAAACTTGACATGAATAGTCTCCATAATCCTTTTGGTGCGACGGTTATAGATTCGAAAACCTCTTGATGTTTCCGAATAACCAATAAAAACCCCAATGTCTGCTTTAGGTTTCATTTTCCCAAGATCATCACGGTCATTTGTCGGATAACACAATGAGCCAAACACATGAAAATACTCAACATTTGGCTTTCGTCCACGTAACAGCTCATAAGGTGTTTTATTGTGTCGTGTGTTGATGATTGACCGGTTTTGAGTAAAACATGCTGTAGCAACTGCTTCAGCCCAAAGAAATTCAGGTAACCTCGAAAAAATAAGCATTGTGCGAGCAGCCTCAACCAGAGTACGATTACGTCGTTCTACTACTCCATTTTGCTGAGGTGTGCGAGCAATTGAAAATTGTTGCATAATACCTAACTTTTCATAATAAGCTTTGAGAGTTGCATTCTTGAATTCAGTGCCATTATCAGTCCGAATCTTGCAAACTTTGGCTTTGTAATTCAATTGAGCTTGAGCAATGAATTTCTTGATGATCTCTGGAGTTTCGTCTTTCGAACGAAGAAAATAAACCCACGTGAATCTAGAAAAATCATCCACTATCACAAGAATATACTTCTTTCCATTGACCGAAGCTACTCTCATTGGACCGCACAAATCCATATGAAGTAATTCCAATTTGGAGTAATCACTTGGAATCAATTTAGGTGGATGAGAAGCTTTCTTGCTTTTTCCTCTTTCACAAGCAGAACAAAGATGATCTTTTCCATATTTGAACTTTGGTAAACCGTCAACCAAGTCAAGTTTGGTAAGATCGTTTATGGTGCCAAAATTAAGATGTGACAGTCGTCGATGCCATAACCATGACTTTGTTGAAGTTGCTTTGGACATTAGACAAATGGGTGAAGAAGCAGCCATGTCTGAAATGGAGATAGTATATAAATTTGAATCGCGTCCGCCTGTGAGCAAATCATCTCCTTCCAAATTTTGAACATAACATGTTTTAGAACGAAACGCCACTTCCAAATCTCCAACACAAAATTGTCCAACACTAAAGAGATTATGTCCAAGACATTCAACATAATATACATGACAAATACTAATATTGCCATGTATATAGTCACCATAGCCTATAATAGCTGCAAAATTGTCATTTCCAAAGCGGACGGTTCCCATGAACTTTTCAATGAAGTTTCTTAATAATGAACGATCACCCGTCATATGCTTTGAAAAACCACTGTCAACAACCCATAGAACGATCTGGACTACCTGCAACACAAGAAGAACCAACACATGGACAACTGAGCAACTTGACTATCCATCTCTTAACTGAAACCAGTAGTTTTGTATTCGAAGGATCTGGCATGTGACTTTGTTGTTTGCAGGTGTCCAATTAACATTTGGTTGTGATTCAAACCATTTTTGCATACTCTATTTGTCCAAACTTGTTTAGCATGAATGGGCTTAATGTTTATCTCGCATGTTTCTTTCTTTCTTTTCTTACACGCCCTCGAACTTCTCTTTAAGCTTTTGATGCACTTGTCATCAATTTAGCATTTGGAAGCTACAGGACGTTGTATTAAATCTTAGATTGTGTCGCTTCTCAAAATACTAGTCTTAGGAGCTACAATAGTAGTTTCTGAGATTTTGGTATCCTAGAATTAACAGAGAAGGTCCTCTACGAGCATTCGAACTGCACATTCAATTTATGCTTAGAACACATTTATCAGGGACAAGGAAAAGCACATTTTGCATCCAAGAAACACATAACACAGTTTTCGCTTAGAAGCGTTTTGCAACAGCAACAACAATTACATTGTTTTTTTGTTTTGTTTGCACCACCCCTTTAGCCCTGTATTATTGTTTGCTTATTTTCCTAATACTGGCTTTCTTCTTTCTTCATTCTTAGAGACATCTAAGCCACTGGTCTTGAATTGTGAATCTCTACTCTTTGGTCCTTTTTACACTAGCTGTTAGCATTATTCCTGTAGAAGATAACCACCATTCTTAGTCTTGTTTGTTTGTGATCTGTGTAGTGTGACAACTCTGTACATTCTAGGGCTAATGACATTTGTGTTTTGATGTGTCCCTGTTTGTTTGGTATGTGAAGTCTGTAAAGTGACTGGTTTTGACTCAACATGGTTTTCTATTGCTTTTAAAACAACTGTCTGCTTTTGAGAAGTATTTTATTTAAGGGTTGTGACTAAAGAAAAAAGATTGAGAACATGTGTCTTGCCAACTTAGTATTCACCGACTTACCATTTTATCTTTTTCATTCTAGTCTTTAACTAGATATGGTATGTAAAAGGATTGGGTTTTCAGCCCCCTGAATAGCACCATATGCATAAGTTTTCTCAGAGACATGAGCAATTAACTCATCCATTTCCGTTTGAGTTTGAGACCGTGTCTTTTTGATTTGCATCGAACAGTTTATCTATTCCATTTTGGATTATCTTGTTCTTTTATCAGGATTGTACTTTTAAATCAAAAGACACGTTATCATCCTCAAGTTTCTGGTATTCTAGAAATCCCAGGAGGAAATCAAGAGGTTATGAGTTTTTCTTTCTTCGAAGAATCCCATTATTTTTTTCTTTTTCCAGTTGTTAATTTTAACTCAACTCACACTTTGTTTTTCACATTCTTTGAACATCTTTCTCAAGAATTTTTTATTCTTGCTTTCAAACCTCCTGAATCTCTAAAGATTTTCTTTTTGACTTGTTTCAAGCTCTCTGAAAGACTATCACACATTTATGATTTAACAATCCACACAGCTCAATATCATGTTTGAGTGATGTTCCAAAGTTGATTTTCAACAAATCATTTTGCCTTTCAATCTCATCAAGATAGACATCATTTTTGCTTAATGCACTATATTTTTTTCTCTCCCTTAGCAATCGATTTCTACAAAAAAAAAACCATCAACGTAACTCCAGTAATCATTAGACGTGGTTTCTCCTTGCATATCGCCCACTCCTATACAGAGCTATCTCTTCCTTTGATGTCTAAACAAAAACATGCTTGCCCTTTTACTGCTCTGTTTTATCAACAGAACACTACTTTTCAATTCAAACTTTTATATTGCTATAATTCATTGATCCAAGGTAATCATTGGCATTGCTTTTGTTTCCAGCATCTTAACAACAGAACTATCACTAGATGAAGACTGTTTGTTTCCGAATGATTCTTTTGAGGAACAAAATCAGAACATTATAAAGCGCAATCTTACATTATTTGTAATCAAATAGTCCAACAATTTTGTTTGTTCGCAACAGCATTGGATCCTTAAGTTTTTTTTTGGTGACTTTTGAAAGCTCCTCTTAGTGTTTTCTTCAGATCTCTAACATTCAAAGGAATTTCTATACTAACCCGTCCTGATGCCAACATATAACTTAGGACCTTTTAAAATTGCATGGTGAGTGTATAAGTATTCGGATACCCAACCATTGTGTTAATTGTTGATCTGTAAACAGACAATGGTTTTAGAACCGGCATGAACATTGCTAGTAAAGGATATTACCAATTTTAAAAAAAACAAATCAACATTCTTTTTCAGTTTTTCCTCAGATCAAGAATAGTATCATGATATTGATCTCGTTTTACTCATTTTTCTTTTAAATTACATGAGGTTTGTTGTAATTTCCTCATTTTTCTATTGACATGTTTGACTTCTTGACTCAACTTATCTCGTTGTTTTTCGAGATCTCGAATAATATATCGATCATGATACAATTGAGACTCAGCTTGTTTTTGAACACGTTTTGCCCTTTCATTAGCTTCAAGAAATTCTTTTAGATAATTGTTATCCTTGGTTATGTTTTCCAATACCCAATTCTTTTCCTTATACATCTCAATCTGACTGGTCAAAGTCATATTTTGTTGTTGGACCTTTTGAGCAATCTTGTTGTTTTGCAGCTTCATCATATGCATTCCTAGCAAGTGTATCTAATGCACTAGATCATAAACATGTGTATCTTTTTCAACACTCGCCACTATTAACATTTCTTTGATAGAATCAAATTGATATTTTTGTATTAATTTGATCAATCATCATGGTACTGTTAATAATATTAGTATGGAGTTGGATACACTAGTTCATTCATTCTCATTGTGGATGAAGATTGTTACCACACTTAACACAAGCAGGACTCATAGCCTTGGGTCGTCATCAGATTTTAATCAGTTGAGAATTCTGGCCATTAAGCATATGTTTTGCCACTACAGTTCTTCACTTTCTTCCATCCTTGAAGCAATCGGCAAAGAGAAAATCATTCACTCATCGATTACGAATAACCCCGGCTTCATCTTGTTTTGCCAACATTTGCTCCATGAAATACTTTGAATCACGAACCCTTGGCTTGGGACAATTCTTAGCATAATGGTCCCTTTTCCTCCAGCAGTTTAGCTGACCTGTTGAAGTATTGCTTGGAGTAGGAGTTTCGACCAATCCTTTTTGACCATTTGCAGTTTCATTTGTAGCATTTTATTCCCCTCAACAACTTTTATTAAAACATAGCTTCGTCTATTATTTCTTTTCCCACATTACCATAATTTCTGCTTTGAATACTCACACTGTCACTTGAACGACGGCTTTGATTTAGGTATTAGACGAAGCACGAAGACGATTGTTTGTTGGATTAGAGAAATTTTGAGTAATGGCTATGGCAAGTAACAACATAGCAGATGCTAGTGGATCTTCAGAATGGTTGTGAACATCATCCTTCTCATACTCTTCATCATAATCAACTATAGATGAATGCTGTGTCAATAATAAGAAGAGGTGTTTCTGGAGATAACCGTTGTGTGGACTACTAGAGCCAAATGATCATGAGATTTTTCTAACTTCTTTGCCCTGAAGCTAATTAACCAATTTCTCAAATGCGAAGATAATAAAAAAATCATTCGAACGAACTAACTGTCAAATAGCTTAGCAACGAACTTGGTTCACATATTTCAACCCTTCGGTTGCCACTATTTAGAAACTTTGTGGTAATGAAACGTTGGCAACTTCATGTTGTTTCGTTCTAAATCATTCATAACTGGCAAATGATTGTCTTAGATGAAAAACACTCGTGACTTCTTGGTTCAACATCAATGATCAAATTTATTTGTAACCGCGTTTCTCTTGTCAACATTGGTTTTGTCTAGCTCCCTTATCAACGATTCAACATGAGCCCACATTTCCTTGCAATCTTACCAGAATCCAAGAAACTTATAAAATCTCATAGGTATAGCAAGAAGAATCATATTCATTGAGTTCATTTCAGCCTCATAGGTACATAAGTCACTCCTTTGACGCTCCTCTCGTCCTTGCCCTCCTAGGTACTTGTTGAAAACCGGTAGATGTGATGTTCCTAAACACATAGGGCATCTTCTAGTGTATGAGGAAGCCACATTCGGTTTTTCCTCTTGCGATTACGAACTCGTATGAATAATACTCGCCCACGGTTATGTAACTTCCCTTTTAAGATGGGTTGGCTAGTCTCTGACCCGACATCAGAAGGGATTGTAGGTATGTTTTGATGTCGGACATGTTTAGATTTTAAATAGTGATTTTTTTTAGAGAATATGAGTGCAGCTTTATGCGAAAATATCCAACTCGGTACTAGTAGTCAAATTCGGCTAAACATGTTTCACGGCTACAAGTACTCTGGACAACGAATACCCTTCTCAAACAGTACTCTATCAACACTCGAAATCTTCAAAATTACTAAAACTCGATAAACATCAAATACTCAAGTCGGAAAATATTCACTATAAACTCGGGTCGCCTTCCCTTGTTTAAATCTCACGTTTGAATTTTAATATACCACAAATTCAATTGAAACGCATATTATTAGATAGATATCAAGTGTTCTAAAAACATCAATTGATGAAATGATTTTTGATTGCCGCGTTTCGTAAATCTTCAAAAATCGATAAATTTAACACTTCAACACACGATAAACTCGAGAATGACAAGTGTTAAAATACTGGTACAGCTTATTACGAGATTATTGCTTCGTAAAAATTCCCTATATCACAAATTCGATAGAACCCCGAATTGTGGGAAAACTTAACACCCTCGCTAAAATCGAGTTTAATACCGAATTCCTCATAACCGCTATATGCACGTCCCCCCCCCGCATCCGCCTCTCTGTATCCACAGATATTTCGTATGACACTTGCTACAAAAATACCCAGCACACACGTCTTATCGAAAACTCAAAACCCACTATACGACGACTGAACGCTTCAACCAAATCCAAACAACACTTCTGCGAATGGAAAGATGACTCGTTCGAGAACACTTATTACCGTCTAAAACACTGAAAATTACAGCCAAAAACAATCTCCAAACCTCATAGCACCAATGCCGAATTTGGAAACCATCCACTTACTTGATTTCTCGGTTGATAAAAAACAAGCACAAATCAAGCACTCTACTTCTCTATTCGGCGATTGATACCACTTGATTGCGTATCACATGAATCTTGAAACTCATCTCAACATGTAAGCTTAGAGAGAATGGATGGGAAGTAAAGGGTAAAATTCAATGTTATTATGGAGGGGAAAAATGAGAGAAGTTACCACGAGCATCACCCCTCTAATGAATATTAGAGGCTATTATCTAGGCAATCGGAGGGCGGCTTCCCTTCCTTATTTTCCTAACATTTTCAATTATAGTCCCTAGACTTTGGTTATTATGTATGTCTTCTTAAAAGCATAATATAAACCTTTTACAAAGTATATTACCCTAACAACTAAGTCTAATAGCAAAATCATATACTAACAACCCATAATCGAACACTTTTATAAACCTAACAATAAGCTTGGGAAAAGTACAACAAGTCTCCGTCCAACTCAGAATTATGGTCTACAACAGTCTTTAGGAACATAGGTGATAGTGGTTTATTGGTGATATAAAGGGTAAGGATAGCATCGAATACCTTAAAAATGGTTTGTTAGAATAACAAAACCCGAACCAAATGTCTACACGGTTAACTACCGGATGTTCATAATAGATTTCGTCCATCAAGGTCTCAAGTCTGAGTTCGAAAATGTATCTTCAATTAAATGGCTACTAAACTCCATTCTTTATATCTTGTTGAGATTGGCTAGGTGCATATGGGCTACTAGCTTTCATTTTTTTATTTTGGCACCATCTTTTAATTTTTTCGACAGGGTGGCTTTTTAGTTTGCACCCTCTTTTTTTCATGATACTATGCAATGCTACAAGGAGTTTATATCTTTAATTATATGCCTCCTGCAAATCTGAATATTATACGACACCCCCCACTTTGAGATGAAAAAACAATCAGAACGTGGTGATAATTAAAGGTCCGGTTCTTTATAGATCTAATTGGATTGGTTCTTCAGGAATGCATAATGATTTTCGTACCATTCCCCCCGAAACCATGGACTTAAATAGCCAGAGATATTCAAACCACAAAGAAAACAAAGACTACAGGGATAGGCTAGGCGAAATGGTGTAACGAAAAACACCTATGGGGTTTTAAACAGGACTGCTTACAAGGTGCATCTTAGGTGTATTCGTGTACTTGAGTAGTGAGCGCATACTCGGGGTTTTTACTTCTGAGGAGGTCGACAAGTCAGGTGTGACAAGTCCGATACGATAAACACCAGCTCATACTAGGCTTTTGACGTGATTTACCTAAAATGTTGCCTTTTCTTGAACAGTTATCAACTAGGGGGTGTCAAATGGGTTCTTAACCCGACCGAACCAAATAAGGCCTTATAGGTCGGGTTTTGATTCGGTCCAAACTTAGCATATGGGTCAATCGAAGTAACCCGGATATCCTAAATACAGTCGGGTTTGGTTTTTTTAATTGGTTTGTTCTCGGGTTGCCCGATAAAGTTATAATGACCCATAAACATATCTATCTATATATTAGCATTTTCTGACCATTTATGGTAACGATGATTCCTAAGAGACTGGAGAATTCAAATCTTGACCATATTTCTCTAAATTTTGTGGGGGATTCTGGCTATTAACACATCTTAAATGAATGGTATATGGATCTTTACGGAACTTCATTTCTTTTAATTACGCTACACTTGTATAAAAACAGTTGTCACCTCAACGATGAAGAAAATGTGTACATATATCAAACTGTTTCAAGGATCAAAGTCTTTTTTCTTTCTTTATTTAATACCACTTACAGTATATGATTTGTGTATCACATTGATTGGCTAAAACTCATATGGTATTTGCATAATGTGCCTACTGATAATGGTAAAAGTGAAACAAGCATGCCTATTGTCAAATTAAATTTCACGTTAACTTGGACTTCTTATTGCTTGTGGTTGTTGTTCTCTTATTTATCCAAAGGGTGTATAGCTGCCATGTTATCCTACGTCTAACTACGAAGTATAAGATTATGTTCGTGACGCGGTATATTTTAATGGAAACTCTATGGTGGTTTTAAATTAGTGTGTAACCCGATTAAACCCAAACCGATAGACAGCAACCCGATTGATAAGACCCGAACCCGACCCTACCCTATTCCACGATTTCTTAGAGGGTGGGTTGCGGGTTAGATTTTTAAATTTCTCAAAACTGTAGACCCAACCCGATAAGCCCCAAACCCAACCGATAACCCGTTTGTCACCCTTAATTCAAACTAACCACTTTAAGTCTTAACAAGATGTAATGCCAAGTTCTAAGTCTACAATTACTTACGGGGCACTCTCATGTAATTTGGTGGATGTTATGTATAATAGATGAATGAAACCGGAATATTAAGCTTACTCTCCTACCAAATTAATTACAGGGATAATAATAGTAGAAAAGCCATACATATTTCCTTTAAAATTTCACAGCACACTTTATTATAGCTTTTAGGTACGACAATAAAACATGTTCAAAATCTTTAAAAAAAAAAAAAAAATTGCACCATTTTTTTTTTTTACAGAAATGGAGGCAGAAACCAAGAAAAAAAAAAAAAAACAAAAAACTAGAAATCGAAAGACAATAATAGTCAAAGGGTATTCTACTCCATCTTCACCCATTTGGTTTGTGCAATGTCCCGATAGTACAATTAAGGAAATGAATAATGAAAATAAGGCGTAGAAGAATAGCCAGAAGACTCCCGAGTGTTGCTCTCTTCTCGAGTGATAATTGCAAAGATAGAAGTTTGGTATTTTGCAAAGTGTCTATGGAAACAAACTCGTTTCCCTGAACACTACTAGGACAACAAGAGCACTTAAACGATCATGGATAAAAATATCACTTCAATCTAAACCACTTTCGTAGAATCTCGATGCCATTTGATATGCAATAAGCCTTTTTAACCATTGGTGTCCCAACGTGGACCGTAGTGAAGTTCGTGAGTGGTTTTACAGGGAACACACCTCATAAAGTTCATTTACTGTATTATTACCTGGTATTTTTGAAAAGGTTTCTCAACTCATATATTTTTAGTTTTCAGGAAAAGTGTTCTTGCGGACATAACCATGGTATTGGTTACGCCGTAAACATGTGGATTTAACAAATTTATATTTGAACTAAGAAGGTTACGGCGTAACAAGTACAGGACTTTACGCCGTAATAATATCTGTTACGGCGTAACCCATATGGTTACGCCAAGAACAGAACTTCCTACCAATAATGACTGAAGTCAAGGGGACTTCGAATTCTATTTTCTTATAGAGAGAACCTACAAAATAAAGTTAGAAACCAAAAACCAACTAATATGCAGAAATCCTAAATGCATTTATTAATTAAAGACGAGCTGTCTCCCGACAAGCACTTTTGTTTATTTTCGAGTCTTTAAGTTAGACTCAAGATGCTCTAGTTCTTTTGCGGATCCTTCTTCCACTGTCCACTTCCTTACAAATCATATCCCTGAATCTTGGCCCGTTTTCTCTTCCCAACTGTAAAGCATCCATTAGTTCTTTAGTGACAAAAATGAAATTTTGGCTAGTGTCAAACGAGTATCTCTTTACTTCAAAAGTTTCTACGTGTACCATTGGTGGGTCATACTTTTCTATGTTGATTCAAAGTTTTCGTCTTTACCCTCTTTCTGATTTGGATTCATGCCACCAATCGGGTATTAATCCCTTGTATTTTCTAATTACATTTTCCTATATATCTCAGCATATGTCATTTCTTCCTATTTCCTAATTCATATTCGTTGCTAACTGGTCACTTTTCTAGATTTCAAACATCCAACTTATCGTCTTCAAACACTCCTTTTCTCGGGGCCAGGTTTCTTTTCACATACATCTTCTCGGACAAATAATCAATTAGCCATATTTTGAGTAGGGATTTTTTCACCGGTTTACTTACGTTTGTGTGTCCTACCTTTGTCAATAACCAATCCTTGAAAGGGTACTCCTTGGGTCTAGGATTGAGATTCTCTTAGTCCTTGGTATTCCTTAAAGTAGGAGTGTTTAGATTGTTGATACACCATTCTTCAAACCTCTCGTCCCAAATCAATCCTTTCTCTTGGTTTTCTCCGTATTTGATTAACAGGAATTTAAAAAATGATAAACCGGCCCTATTTATTCGTTTTCTATCATCATATTTGTAAACTAGTACCATTTTTAGCTCTCCTTCTGTTTCATTTCTATACATCTCATCGTCCTCATTACACTTTTTAGGTTTGGGTAACATGTCAGGCCAAATTTCAGTACGACCCTTCCAGACTTTTGTTTTTAAACTGGTTTCCGAAGTGCATGCTAGGGAAGTTTATATCAACTTTAAAGTTTTCTTGGCTTTTTACGACCTTCGTCTTGCTCTGATAAGTATGCACATCGTTGGTTTTCCTCAACCTAGCTGATGCGTTCGAGGCGGAGTATTAGCGGTCGGTGTTTATCAAATAAATCTCTCCTATGGGGGTTGTAAAATTATGAATCCTTTTGTCCATATCGAAGGTAACTCTATTACTCAAACTCCTACGAGATTTCTTTATTAAAGACCTTCTATTTCGGCATCGAATTGGTTAATTAGAACTGGGTTCTCCCAAGAATCTGGTTTCATTTCGTGTGTTTTAAATAACATACCATTAAAATCTGATGGGATTACGAATTTGTCGATCTTTAATAGGACGTTTCTCTACTTTCCTATAGGAGTCTTTTTGTCATATCTTCACATTCAACGAGCATGTTAGTCTTATATAAGTCGAGCTAGTTTTAGGGTGTTCTAAAATGGACTTGGGTATGACATTAAGTCTGGCGCCTAACTATGCCAATAGCATAAAAAATTTAGACTTTCACTAGTGCAAGGAAGGGTAAATTCCAGGTTTTAACTTTTTGGTGGTATTGCCATGGCAGAAACTTTTAAAGACACATCGGTTATATTGGACAATTTAAGAGCATTGTTAGAGGCAATTGATAATTTCATGTTGTCCTTATTGCTTGGTGTCATTTTTGTTGGCGTTACATTGCTTTACATGGTCTTAATGCTGACTGTTTATATCATTGGCAGCCCTTGGTGTAGCAATTCTTTGTTTAGCTGCTCGTTTGGGTCTCTAAGTTTTTAGAGAAGCGGCCTGGTTCCGGAGTATAATTTTGGCATTATCCTAAGAGTTTCTTTTACCAATCTTACATCTCGTCCTTCTTCTGTTTTTTTTCTGATTCCCTCTAGGTGTCTGTTCATAAGCTCCCCTAAGCCTTGAGAGCTTCGTTTCTCCAACTAGGTGCGGCGATAAATCCATGGTTGTAGTATCTAGGTAGGCCCTACACGATACTTTGCATCATTACTGAAAGGTAAAGGTCGTCCAAACTCGCCATATTTAGCCTCCTTGATGCTTTTTTACTTGCTCCTTGAGAGGGAAATCCTTGTCAAGATGAGCTCCTCTGCAGTTTTGGCCCTCCTATTGAATAACCATGCAATTCTCTTTTAGTTTATCATGTCTCGACCTAGGTTTTCTAGTTTGTTAACACTGATCGCGAATCCTTCAGAATTACTACTCCTTTCTATATTTCTCTAGATGACCCCATCGGCACTTTTGGATATAGTGGTTCAACATAGTTTGAATTGCTGTCTGCTTAAATCGGTTCATGCAGGAAATTAGCCCTTGTGCTGTCAAGCAATGGGGATTCATGGCCCCAAAGACCGTTATAGATATGTTTAACTTTGTGATGGTTATTGATTTCAGGGTGGGCATTGGTATAAAAAGGTCATTATATCGTCCCAAGCTTGGTTATAATGTTTCGTCTCCCTTCCTGCTTGAAAGTTGCGGCTTTCTTCAATAACATAGGGGGGGGGCCTTGTTTGGCAGTTCTTGCTGGTGCCGTAACTTTGGATACAGCCTTGGTATGTGTTAAATCACATATTTTCATATATAAAAAACAAGCTCCAAATAACAATAAGTGCGAAAAAATACATTGTATATGCTTGTTTTTGTGTTTGTGTATGTGCAGGTAACGAATATCAAGAAAAGGACAAAATAAAGACAAAACTAGACAAAACCGGGCATGGGATAAGAGAGAGCACGAAAATACCACGCAAAGACATATCCATCTTCTATGGACCAACCCGGGCCCATTAAAATAGGTCGGGTCAGCCCATTTACACTCTAGCCTTACTTTAAATCAAACTAGTCCAAAACCTTAACCATTAATCCATGTCCATTTTCATATGACCCATTTCCTGGCACAAAACCATAAAAAGCCCAAGTCCTTTTATAAACGTCAGTCAACACGGGTCAAAGAGTCAAAACTATAAAAATCCAGTCAATATTACTGTAGTTGCTTCCCTTTCCCTCCCATTTTCACCATAACCACACGCAGTGTAAAAAGCAAGATACACACGCTCTATAATGCTTCTAGAAGGGATGCCCTAACACCTATGACACCTTACTTATCCACGCTGGCAATCCCCAGCAATACTATTGGTGGATTTGACGTGGAAGGCTACATCACGGTAAGATCAATTACTTAGAGGGCTCAATCAACGATGAAAAGCAAGATTACGACGTGGGGGAGCGTCTAGAGGCCTAGAAGCCTTCATCTCGTGCTATAATAAGAGCCTCTTCATAACAAGTTGCTCATCTAGAGTTGGGTTATAACACCTCATGTTTTAGGTCATTGTACGACATTCATGTTAATTCAATTAATTTATTTTTAGGTTTTACGCTGTTTGCTCTTAATACATCGTTAAGCTAAATGCGTAAACTAAAAAATGTCCATTCAATGTAAATACGGGCATTTTAAATGATTAAATGTTTACATCACGCCAGTGTTAATGCTTATTAAGAGGATAATTATCAACTTTGTTCATCTTATTTTTATTGGATACGTAAAAAGCTTACGTTCGCGAAAAAATGCGATTCGGCCATTCCCGAAGCACAAAACCTAACTACACTTAAACGAATACCCACGCTTATACCCCAATTTACAAATAATTTCAATATAACATTTCACATCCTATGAGTATGTGGCTGAAATTTAGGAGATAAGACCAAGTATTATCTTTGCGTTTGCAAGACACTTGCCCTAAATATCTAGATATTACAAATATTAAGGGAACCATGTCTTACACCTTTACATACACTTGACCAATTGCCCTAGGAACCTTCCTTGAGGCCTTCCTTGAGTCTTTGGCTTAGTATATAAGGCATTAGCTAGCAAGTAAACACATACCATAAACCATTTCCAAGTGTAAACAACACACAATCTCTCCCATTTACTCTACCATACCCAACGGCTCAAATCTAAACAACCCCAATCATAGTGATTTATATCACCATTATTAGTGTATATACATCATACTTCAGGTATTCAAAGAAGAGTTGATGGGTTGGATAAGCTTTGAAGGAGGTTTTTAACACGATATTGCAAGCTTAGGGTTCTTGGTTGAAATTAGGGTTTTCACCTTATATTTTCAAGCTATGTTGCTAATCAATAAGGGTGTGATTGTTATCTTTATCTCCTACTCACTCCACACAAGGTTATTTAAAAGCTTAACATTTCATAACAAGATCTTATGTGCTCATATGCTCTTTTGCTAAATCCCATTTCGGATACTTTGAATATGTGAACAGGGGATTTTTACCTTATGATCAATGTTTTGTGAATTATTTACCTGTTATATGGATGGTAATATCATGTTTAAAAGGAATGAATAAGTGTTTTACATGTTGTTAAGTATTACACATGTATATGTACTAAAATTAGGGATTTAATGTTAACTTAAAAAGTTGCAAGTGAAAATGGTGTAAAATACCATGTTGTTAACATCTTGTACTTGGACTCTCTTAGACAAAACAAGCTTCTCATGGCCTTTCTATCTGTATGACATAAGAAATAAACTGTAGTAAAGTAGTCTTGTAACAAGGTGTTGAAGCATATGGGTAAAAAAACAAACTTTAAAACATGTTAATAACACCTTCAAACTGCTCGTTTTGGTTCGAATTTGTTACATTCATGTTAGGTTTTATAAATATAGTCATCTCATACGGATTCCAAAATGATAAGAACTTGAAAATCGGATTAATCACGAAGACGATACACTAGTAACGAGTTTACGCCGCTAATCCTTTATTAAACAAATTTTATAAAGTTACTATTCATGGCAGGAATTATCTTTGTTACATCAATAATATGATAAAACTTTCAATTACAAGAACGTGTTCGAAGAATCGTAAAATGGAGCTATACCGAAGAAGATACGACTAAACGGGTATTTTAGTTAATTAAAAGTATATAAAACACAATTTTATAGCTGGTATGCACAGTAAAAACACTTTCATCACAGAATCTCCACAAACTAAAATTTGATTTAATGATCACTCGTCTTATATACGACAGCATGTGGGTAAGAAACGCGAGAGAAACGGACTTAAACCGACAAAGTTTGTCATTTTTGCTAACGCGTAATTATAAACATTATTACTTTCTCCAAACGATTTCACTTAACGAATGATGGTGATATAGCTATATGAATATATATGTTTATTAGTTATCAAAGCGAGCTATTACTAAGATATTTCATAATGCACTTCTTCGATGACGTATTGAGAGTTGTTTGGATTTATCGATTTAAAGTGTATAGCTTACATACGTCATGTCCATGACCTTTAATTATGATAGCCGGAATGATCGACGATGATAATATATAGGATTATATATGGTAGTTCGTAGACACCGTACAGAAACTGGGGATTCGACCTATAATATCTTAGGTTGCATTGGGCGTTAGGTGACACGTTTTTCTTGGCTATTTTATTATCATTTACTCACTTAGTGAGTTCAATAGCCTATGTTTGTTACAATTATTGATTTCAAGTTTTGGGTGTGAGCAACATGCTTTGTTTTACAAAACTGGGACGCAAGTGTACATTTTATCATGCAGAGTGTTTGCCTATCGTAGCGATACCCACTATGCCCATGATCATGAATGTTACTCCTGGTTTGGAAAGCGCGAGTGATTATAGATGATCTATTTGGCGATTGCCCTCCCCGTTCTGGTGATGAGCTATCACTGGAAAGAAGTATATCATGTCGGATTTTGGATGTGACGGGTTGAACACTCATCACGGGCAAAGTAGGCATATTTTATATATTGTATTCATTTATGGTCGAGCTTTCAGTGTCATGAGCTCAGGAAAACGAAATTACATTTTGTGATGGACTGCATCTGTTTGCTTATCAGGGGAAAGTCTTGCGGTCTGCATATACATTTACATAACCTGATGACATTCCCACTTTATGTTGACGTTTTAACTGCAATGTTGTTCAGTGAGGTCATTAAGCACGGGTGCGAAGGCTACCAGGTGGTTATATTTTGAAGGTCATGCATTAAAAATTTAGTACGCACTTACATTTTGTTATATTGTTCTGGGCTGTAAATCTTTGTAATATTACAAGTAAACACGTAACGCTTCGGGCTTTTGTAACACATACTTTATTTAAATCCATGTATCAGTTTAAATGACTTTATAGGTTGATCTTATATTTCATTGTGTTATTGATCTGAGAAGTAACCACACCCGTGACCCTTCTTCCGCTGCGACCCCCAAATTGGGGGTGTCACAGATTGTATCCGAGCCAGGTTCTAGAGACAGGTCAAATGTTTTGAGACTTATAACGTTTTCCAAACATTGCATTCATACCAGAGGTTTTTCAGGGACAAACATACACAAATTGTGCATTAGTCGGTGTAGGCTAGATGCATGCTGATTGCATATACAGTTAGGATTTAAATGTAATATTACTATAAGAGGTCTTATATTAATACTAATATAAGTTCTGTTGGAGTTTCAGATCCGGTTATTGTCAGATTCGAAAGTGATTCCACGCGTCACCTTACGCAGTGTCCAGTCCATTGAGGATGGGTCAACATTTGTTCACCAGGAGTCGATGACACCCATTATGTCAGAGGACCATATGTCTTACATAGATGGCTGCATATGAGGTTCACATCGCCTGATACATCTACCTGCCCCCAAGGTTCCCCCATCGCCTGACATACATACTTGGCCCCGAGGTTCCACCATCGCCTGATACATATGGCCCGAGGTTCTACCATCGCCCGGACTACATCCTGACCCTGATGGAGCCGCAGTCACCTCGCCCACTGACTTTGTTCCATGAGCGATGTACCTTCAGTCGTTACCACAAGAGGATGAGATACTCTCGGCCGAGGAGCAGCCACTACCTACTGCTGCCTCACCCACTGCAGATTCACCAGGATATGTTCCTGAGTCTGATCCGGAGGAGGAGCCAGAGGAGGACGATGAGGATCCCGAGGAGGATCCAGCTGATTACCCTGCTGATAGGGATGATGATGATGATGATGATGATGAGGACGAGGACGAGGATGAGGAGGAGGAGGAGGAGCACCCAGTCCGGTGCCGACTCCTTGACCCACTGTTCATGTATGACTTCAGGCAAGGGTGATATCTATCCGGGATGAGCATCCCATATCCCTTCACCTAGGAAGAGGTGAGAGACTTTTGCCTTAACCACCCCACACCATCACCACTTACTCCCTATTCTAGCATATATACGAGATGCTCATAATATCCCATCTCCCCTATTTCTCAGCATCACCACACTGCTAGCTCCTATTTGCCCGTTGGGCTATCGGGTGCTATGATCCGGCGAGAGCCGCGACACATCCAGTTCTCATCTATTACCCTACCTACTTCATCAATTTTGTAGTTACTATCTTTGACACAGACCTTATGCCGGAGATTACCCTACCACTCAGAAGAGGTGGGGTAATGACCTTGGGTCCTAAGGTATGAGATTGGAGGGGAGTTCAATGCAGCTGCCACTAGGACCGATTGGAGGGAGGTCGTAAGGCAGACTATAGGTTTGTCGGTACTATGGATACCAAGATCAGACGACAGAGAGCCGAGGAGGTCGGCTATAGGATTAGAGACGTTTGGGTAGACCCGAGAGAGGCTGTTAAGGAGGTAGCATCGATGACCCTTGAAGGGGTCGATACTAGGGTGACTGAGCTTACTATAGTTCAGGAGCAGGACACGCAGGATATCTATGTTGTGATAGGGGATACTCAGGACAGGCAAACCCAGATATATTAGAGAGTTGAGACATTTGGTGATGATAGTCAGTACCACTATGAGACTGCACGACTACTAGATCAGGAGGCTCTGGTTTCCCGAGAGGCATGGGGACGCTCCATAGAGGTTAGCTATATGGCACGTTCAGAGATTATGGCATTACACTCTGTAGTGATGGGTCAGCAGGCAGTGATTTCACAGTTGCAGGCAACTGACCGTAGGAGTCAGACTGTGACTTCAGAGATGCTACAGGCGGACCACAGGAGGCAAGCAGAGATTGCAGCATTACAGACATTTGACCATACCCGACAGGAGCAACTTGTGCAGACTTTGACATTGATGCAGTCACAACAGGGACAGGTGACCACTTTACAGGGGCAGGTGACAGCACTGTAGGGACAGCAGGGACCCTTTGGAGGTCCAGCACAGCCAGTTGCACCGGAGGAGGCCGGTAGTAGTTCATAGATCAGGTTATGACTGGTTGTTTTGTATATAGCCTACTAAGTATTACGGGTGACTCCCGGCTAGTAGGGCTCTAGGTTTATGTTTTATTCGTAGCTATCTTTTGTTAGTCGGCTAAGTATTATGGGTTTTATACCCAGCTAGCACGGAAGTAGGATTTGTATTTTCATTTCTTGTATCAAGAAATCGTGTTTGTTTTCCATGTATATATAGAATGGTGGTATTATGTCAGGAATATAATATGTTTTGGTTGTAATCGAATTCGTGTGAATGAATGTCAATTTATCTATACCAGTGTTGAACTCAGTTTAGTTATATATTTCACTGTGGGATGTGATCTTGTTTTTAATTTTCTGTTGACTTTTGAAAGCACCTCTAGAGTTTCCATCAGAATCCTCTAACATTCAAAGGAATATCTATATACCTTTCTAAATTCAACATATAACTTGGCCTTTCCCTGAAATTGCATGTCTAAAGAGTGTATAAGGATTCGGATACCCCAAACTATGTTTTAATTGTTGTTCATAACAGATAAATGTTTTGGACCCGAGCATAAACATTGCTTGTAAAGAATACCAATTTTTAGAAAACAAATAACATTCTTTATCCAGTTTTTTTCCTCAAGATCAAGAATAGTATCATCGATACGTAACCTCGTTTTTCACTATTTTTCTTTTTTAAAATTAAATGTGAATGTTTGTAAATTCCTCATTTTTTCTGTTTGAAAGGTTTTGACCTCTTGACTCAAATCAACTTATCTCTTGTTTTTGAGATACTCGAATAATATCTCGATCAACGAACAATTGAGACCAGCATGTTTTTTGAACAAAACTTTTTGCCCTTGCATCAGCTTTTAAGAATTTTTTTAATAATCGTTATCCTTGGTTATGTTTCCAAAACCAATTCCTTTCCTAAAATAACTCATCTGACTGGTCAAAGTCATATTTTGTTTTGGATCCTTTTTTAGAAAATCTAGGTAGTTTTGCGACTTCATTATATGCATTCCTAGGCAAGTGTTTCTAATGGCACACAAATCATAAACATGTGTATCTTTTTCAACCACTTTTAGACAGCCACTATTAAACATTTCCTTTGACATGAATCAAATGAATATTTCTATTAATTATCAACATCATAGTACTGTTAATACTTTTAAGTATTAAGTTCGGATACATTTGTTCATCTATTCTCATTGATGGATGAAAGAATGTACCTCACTTATAAATGCAGACTCATAGCTTGGCTCATCATCAGAATTTTGATCAGCTGGTTGAATTCTGGCCATTAAGCATATGTTTGCACTAAGTTCTTCAATTTCTTCCATCCTTGAAGCATCAGCAAAGAGAAAATCATTCTGCTCATCGGTAAGAATTACACCGGCTTCATCCTGTTTTGCCAACAACATTTGCTCCATGAAATACTTCGAATCACGAACCCTTGGCTTGGGACAATTCCTAGCATAATGTCCTTTTCCACCGCAGTTATAGCATTGACCCGTTGAAGTATTGCCTGGAGTCGGAGTTCGAACAATCCTTTGAACATTTGCAGTCTCATTTGTAGCATTCATTCCCTCAACAACTTCTTCTTGAACATAAGCTCGTCTATTATTTCTTCCAACATTACCAGAATTTCTGCTTTGAATATTCACCCTGTCACCTTGAACGACTGCTTGATTTCTGGTATTAGACGAAGCACGAAGACGATTGTTTGTTGGATTAGAGAAATTTTGAGTAATGGCTTTGGCAAGTAACAACATAGCAGATGCTAGGGGATCTTCAGAATGGTTGTGAACATCATCCTGCTCATACTCTTCATCATAATCAACTACAGATGAAGGATGTGTCACATAATAAGAAGAGGTGTTTCTGGAAGATGAACCCGTGTGTGCTACTAGAGCCAAAGGATCATGAGACTTTTCTAACTTCTTTGCCCTTGAAGCATTAACCAATTTCTCAAATTGCGAAAGATAATCAAAAAGATCATCGAACGAATCAACTGTCAATTGCTTAGCCAAACGAACTTGAGTCACATATTTCAACCATTCCGGTTGCAAACTATTCAGAAACTTTGTGTTAACTGAAACAGTTGGAAACTTCATGTTGTTTCGTTCCAAATCATTCATTAACTGAGCAAAACGATTGTAGACTGAAACTAGTGACTCTCCTGGTTCAGCAACAAATTGATCAAATTCATTTGTAAACCGCGTTTCTCTGTCAACTTGGTTTTGTATAGTTCCCCTCATCAAACGTTCAACACGAGCCCACATTTCCTTGGCCGTCTTACAAGAATCCACAGAATTGTAAATCTCATTAGGAATAGAAAGAAGAATCATATTCATGAGTTCCATTTCCGCATCATAGTACAATAAGTCATCTCCTTGAAGATCCTCTACTTCTTGCAACCTTGGTATTGTTGAACCTGTAGGTGTGATGTTCCTAAACACATAAGGGCCATCTTCTAGTGCTTTGAGAAGCCACTTCTGGTTTTCCCTCTTGCGATTAAGAAATCGTTTGAATCTACTCGCCCAAGGTATGTAACTACCCCTTTCAAGCATGGGTGGCCTAGTCTCAGAACCGGCATCAGCAAGGGATTGTTGGTATGTTTTGGATGTCGACATGTCTTAAGATTCAAAGATTGGATCTTTTTAGACGAATATGAGTGAGATTTGTGAGAAAATATCCAAACTCGGTAACAGTAGTCAAATTCGGTAACACTGTTCACGGACAACAAGTAATCTGAAAATGAATACCCTTCTCGAACAGTACACTATCAAACTCAGAAATCTTCAAATACTAAACTCGGTAAACTGCAAACTACTCAAATTCGGTAACACTATTCACTATAAACTCGGTAAGCCTAAATTGTTAAAATCCAACAGTTATGAATTATTAATAACCACAAATTCGATGAAACCGAATTTTATGATGACTAGATAATCCAATTGTTCTAAAAACTCAAATTCGATGAAACCGAATTTGATTGCCGAGTTTAGTAAATCTTGAAAAACCGATTTTTAACACTTCAAAACACGATAAAACCGTGAAATGAAAGTGTAAAATGACTTGTAAAGCTTATTACCGAGTTTATACTTCGTAAAATTCCCTATATCACAAATTCGATGGAACCGAATTTGTGAACTTAACAAACTCGATAAAATCGAGTTTAATACCGAATTCCTAATAAACGATTTTTGATAGAACCAAAAGATTGAATATATCTATTACACTGATATTTCATACTGAAATTGCTAAATTTACAAGAAAAAGTCTTCCGAAACTCAAAACCACTCTACCGAGAATGCAAAGCTTCAACCGAAAATGAAAACCACACTTCCGAGAATGATATGAACACTTCCGAGAACACAATAACGTCCAAAAACTCGAAATCACAGCCAAAATCAATCTTGAAACCTCAATAGCACCAACCGAATTCGGAAACCATCACTTCTTGAATCTTGGTCGAACAAAATCACGCACAAATCAAGCACTCTACTTCTCTATTGGCGATTGATACCACTTGATAGGTCACATGAATCTTGAATCAATCATATCAACATGTAAGATTAGAGAGAATGAGAGCAAGTAAAGGGAAAATTCAAATCTTATTAAGGAGGGAAAAATGAGAGTTAGTTACAAGGGCATCACCATCTAATGAAGATTAGAGGGCTATTTATAGGCAATGGGAGGGAGGCTTCCATAAGCCGAGTAGAAGACTCATGACACCCTTTTTAGCATTCGAATCGAGCATAAGAAAAAAAAAGAAGCTAAATAAGAAAAGAAAATGAAAATAAGCAAAAGCAAAAGCTTATTTAGATAATATGAGCTTAGATCTAAATCAAATAAGTCAAACGAAGGCTTATTTAGGAGAAAACTAGAAGCAACAATAAGCCAAAATAAGCTTAAAAAAGAAAAGAAAAGTAAATAGAGGATTAGAAAAAGAATAAGCTATAAGTCAATAAGCACTTTAATCTTCAAATCATCTTCATTAATAAGCTAAAAAAAGTGGATTACAATAAGCTAAATAAGCTATAAAAGCTTTTACAATAAGCTAAATACTATATTATACTACTCCTAAAACTAACCTATACTACTAATTTTTAATAAACTAAATCTAACTCTAAATTCTCCCCTTCAAACAGCTGCTGCGTACTCCATATATAGCCTCCAAGTGGAAGGGCAATTTCGTCCTTTCAAGTACTCCACCACTCATATTGCTAGATCTAAGGGTATTATAGTCTTTTTGCACTCCACCAACCGCCTCCTCATGAGTGCGAATGATTGGCCCGGTTCCATTTACACGCCTAACCTCGTTACTGGACACACGCACACCTGTGTATGACACACGCCAGCTGCAACGTGTCACGCTCTGATTGGGCCACCGCCACTCCCGAACAGTACCTCGTTACTGACGTATACCTGCCACTCGTACCTCGCGTATGATCATGTTCAGTTTTACCTCGTACTGCAAATGACATTCATCAATGAGATGCAGTGTCACCACCTGAGTGGTGCCACGTGGCGTAAACACTGTTCCGTCACCGTCGGTCAACCGCCACCGGACCACCGGTCAACGGTGGTCAACGGCGGCAGTCAACGGTGGTCAACACCGTCGGACCACCGGTCAACGGCGGTGGTCAACGACGGTCAACGGTGTCGGACCACCGGTCAACGATGGTTGACCGCCAGTCAAGGCGGGTCAACAGTTGGGCCGGGTCAGGTCGGGTATTGGGCCGGGTCGAGTATTGGGCTGGATCGGGGCAAGTATTGGGCCGGGTCAAGTTCGGGTCATGGGCCGGGTCGGATCGGGTCATGGGCCGGGTCTGGATCGGGTCTGGTCCGGGTCGAGTTCGGGTCGGGTCCGCCACGTGGCACCACGTGGCAGCTGACGTGGATAATGAGGGGATAAACCCTCAGCATGTTTCGAACCGGAGACCTCTTGGATAAGAGGCTATGCACACTACCGCTGTGCCAAGCATAGCCTCATATAATTATATGCAAAGTTTAATAAATAAGCCCATTTTAACTTGGTCTGGTCCATTATAACTAAAGGTTCAAACAGGGACGAAAAATATTTAAAATAAAAAGGGTTAAATATAAAAGGCCGGTACCGTTAGACTCGTTTTTTTGTGCTCTTTCCAATGGTTGTGTCGGGGAGGATAGGAATTAATCATGACTTCTTTTGGACCATGATAAATGTGAAAACGGCGTCAAAAGTCACCTGAATAATTACCGTTATTTGCATCCCCGTTTCAATCCTTGTTACCTGTAGACATAAAAACACAATACAAACATATTTGCAACATAATTATCTTTTTTTAGTGTTTTAGTCCTTTTATAGTGTTTTACGGGGTACAAAAAATATGTATTATTTTAGCCAATATCAAATCCTCCCTACACTAAAACCATTGCTGGGTCCCTCCGCATGTAATAATAACAATACCCGAAAAAAAATAATTCGCCACTTTAAACTTATGACCTCCTCACAATCAAACAAGAACAGAAAAAGTCCATTAAAAGGTCCAAAAATCATTTAATTTGCAAGCACTCCCGTTTTACCCACTTATTAAATAATAATAACTAAGATAATAATTTTTATAAAATTTATTTTAAAAGGCTTAAGAATAGGAGTTCGTCATCCTTGACTTTCATAATCCCAAACTAAGCTTAAAACGAACTCACTGTTAGTACAAATTAGGATGCTTACATACTCATATTTGTTAACTTGTAAACTTTTCACTCTCGAACAAGTATTAATTATTAGTGTGAAATGTTGCTATTTTGAATTGTCAACCATGAATCAACGTTATTCAAAAACTATGTTTCACGTTCCACCCGAGAAGATTGATTTTGAAGGCGAGATCATCCCATGTAGCGATTTTTGTCTCGGCACATCCCAACCTCATCGGCTAAGTGACCGGGCTTTTGACACCTCACGGAGACTAGTATCGGGACTCACGGACCTTCGGTTTCAAAATCTCTAAGGTTTTCCGTTTACACATATCTTATTTGAAAAATCACAATCGTAAAACGAATTAGTCTTAGTCTAAAAGCATATTTAAATTTAATAAAAATAATTTTCCACTTACTAAGCAACATAAACTATTAAACCCCGGTCCTTTAGAAGGCTACAACATCGGCCACGCCTCCGACACGATGTAGCAAACATATTTCGACCATGGATTATTATCATTATTATATTTTTTTCATACAATTTTTTTTTTTGCTATAATCATAATATATCACCGGTGCCTTTTATCTCGAAGCCACATCGATAGCGAGTCGACAAGAGGTTATTCTACTTATTATGACATCGGCCCCCACCTTATATGAAGACTTCAACATCGGCCACGCCTCCGACAAGATGAAGTAATCTGGCGAAGATATTTATTCTACTTATTAATTATTTATTTATTTATTTGCAACATTAATCGAAGAGAAAATACATTTTTAGAAAATTTAAATATAAATTTGAACTAAGACTAAATTTATTGATATCGACTACATTCTTTATTTAAAAAATAGTTGATTTAAGTCTAATTTTCAAAGATAGCACGTATTATTAGTCAAATTAGAAGCTTACGGGAGGAAAAGCGACAAATTACATACATGAGCTCTTAAGATTTCCAAATAATCCTTGTTTAGCATCCAACTTCTACTTAACACTATCATTTTTCGTTCTTTGCAAAATTTTAAAGTTAAGCAAACGCTAAGTCTAAAAAGCAAGGGAACGCTAGAGTTTTAAACTCGGGTCATTCAAAGCTACCCTAAATCCAGGGCCTACTTATTACTATATATATATATTTTAATCATTTTTTTTTGCTAAAACGGGGTTGCACGGGACACAACAAGGCACAGGTATGATCACATTTCGATGGAAATCCCCCTATACTTAGAATGGAACAATGGCCTCAATGTTTAAAAATATCGGGTTTTACCCCCACACTTAGGAACGAAAATGGCAAATGCAAAAAATTCTAAGTGTGAAAAGGGAATCATAATAATATACATGATGAGGATTAAGGATTCAAAAATAAGCAGAAGATCGAAGACCGGATGATTGGAGATTGAAAACGAAGCACGGGTCTTCATAATCTTAGGAAACCTGCCAAAAAAACAGTACCACAAAACCATTGAAAGAAGCACGCCCCCACACTTAGGCTGTATAATCACACACTTATTTATTAGAAAAGAACATAGAAAGAAGAAAAGGACACAGGTTGCCTCCGAGAGCACTTATTTTTGTTACACCGAGTCTTGAGCCTGACTCGATCCCACACTTAAGCTTGGTAAGGAGGATAGAAATGGCGATACAGGACGTCCAAGTGAGGAATGTCCCTTCCATAAATCATCATCGGTTTTTAGAAAAATCAAAAAGTGATTTTGGCCGCGATGAGATAGATGGAGAAGAGGAAACAAATACCAGGTTTGACACTTTGTCCTCGTTTTTAGATGAAAACAAGGGAGCACAGGTCAAAAATGGACAACAGGGTGGGTTGGTGGGCAAAAGATTAGGCATAAGAACATGTGTTCAGGAAATGTTCACCTACCACTTTGTTGTAACAATGTCGCAGCGGGGTTCAAAATAAAGCAAATCTCAACATCGGTGGTTCCGGAGTGAGGACGGGGGAAAGTTGGATCATCAAAATGATCAAGAGAAAATGACTCATTTTCAGGAAGGGGAGGGGAGTCATTGCTAAGCAATTCTTCAAGAAAATGAATATCCCCTTCCGAGTCATAGTCGTCGATCTCAATGCCCGGTGGCATCGAGTCATCGGAAGCAAGAAATAAGTGATCTCCTCCATATGAGGAGTCCATTATCCTCAACGGGTTTGGAGGTGGAGGAGAGACTCGGACAATCGTTTCAGCAATTTAGGACTTTCCGTTCTTCCGCGGTCCATGGAGCATGAATTTCATACGACAAATTCTCAGCAAGACGAATTTCTTCCTCAGGTTCCAAGTCGGTATCAACAACTCCCGGTGGAATTTGGATTGGTGAGGAAGCGAGGTTCACCCGAGAACTCTCGAGAAGATAAATCAAAACTTGGAGAAGGAATCAATTAAAGTATCAGGTTATAGCATAGATTCGATAAGATAAGACTTCGGCATTGAAAAACATATCGGATCTATCTTAGTAGAAATGATTTCTTCATCAAAAAGAGGGTTCGAATAAATTTTGAAATTTTCTTTAGGAACGTCCTCGTCAGAAAGTGACTCGTCATCACTAGAGGTGAAATCGTCGTTTGAATCAAAGAGAGGATTCGAGAAAGTCGTAAAAGTCGAAGAAGATTCATCACCAACGAGCACATCACACTCACTTTCACCATCGGATAAATCCGCGGACTCACTTGGGGTAGGGACAAGGTCTTCAACACTAGACTTTGATGGTTGTAGCAATACCGTTCCGGAATTGTGTCGAGATGCTCATCCTCCATTATGAGAGGAGTCCAGAATTGGGTAAGTGGGTTGTCTTTGGGAAGGCTAATTAATAACATTTCCTGTTTATTGTTTCGTCATAAATGGAAGGATCCAATGTTATTGAAACTGTTAAATCAAAAACGTTTTTATAATCATCACAATCACCGTCGGAAATAACGTCGGACTCACTTGGGATTGGAATAGGATCTTTAACACTAGATTCAAGTGAACCTTTTTGTGTGTCAAGATGCTTATCCCAGTTTTTAGAGCGTTTGACGGTTTCCCGGTTTGTAAAAAAGGAATACGTTTGGTAGAAATTGTGAAATTTCTTAAAGTCGGATCAATTCGAAATTTCCTTGAACGAGTAGAAGCTTGAGGAATAGATTTTTCTTTGATATTTAAGCATTCTTGAATTTTATGTTTAGCTTCTAACTCCGCGGCCTCCTTTTCTTTGGCGATTCGTTTCTCTTCTTGTATTTTAATCATTTCTCGCAACATTTGCATCGTTTCCTCATGTACTCGATTTCGTTCCTTAATTTCCCGTTGTCGTTCTATCTCTTCGGCTTGCCGGCAAATCTCAATTTCGGAGGGTTGAGTACATTGATAATCCATATGATATCCCCCACAATTTTCGCAAATCGGCTCACCATGATCGCACCATAATTGTGTACATTGAGAATCGTCATGTAAATCACCACAAATGGTACAACAAATATATTGACATTCATTTTGCAAATCATATGGTTTACTGTCACTAAAGTTCTTGATTGTTACATGGTTTTCGGTTCAAAAATTAACGTGACAGTGATGGGGACAATCGAAACCGTCGTAATGATTGTTACCACAATTATTACAAAAATATGTCGAATATTGTTGATGTGGGTCGGAAAAATTCAGAGAGTTGTCGAAAGAATTCGGATTACATCGTGGACAAAATGAACCGACAAATGGCTCTCCACACTCGTAGCAAGGTTGAAAAAATGACATGTCGAAGAATTAAACAATTTAGAGGATAGAATGAAAGAATATTAACGGATTTCGGGTTACGATAGATTATTTTTGGGGTTTTATATTTTTTTTAAAGAATTTTTTTTTTTAAACAATCTATTTTAAACGGATACACGGAAGACAACTTAAAACCAAATAATCAACTTACTTCACGGTAGCTCTCAAAAATTGCTTTTCAAGGTGAGCCGTACTTCGTATGTGCACAACTGGCAAGTTTTTGAATCTTTGGTTTGATTTGGGAACTTTTCAAGTTCACCGGAACTTATTTATGATAATACCTCAATTGAAGGTATTATATGTTGGTGTTCTTTTACCAACTTTGTTTATTTATATATTTTTTTAAGGATAAAATATTTTTGATATTTTTTAATATTTATAATAAAATAAGAAGAAAAATATTTTTTTGGGTTTTTATATTTTTATAAGAACGAAAATAAACTTTCCGAAGAAAAGATCTTCAAGGCTCGAACACAAACAATCCCGTAAAAATCGCTACACCTATCCCCGGCAACGGCGCCAAAAATTGATCCACCCTTTTTATACATATAAATATATATTATATAAATACGTAGTAATAAGGATTCGTCAATAATAATATAGTATAGTATTTCCGTCGGGTTCTAGAAAATCGCCTTTAACCAAAGCAATTATCAAAAACCTCCCGGTCGTTTCCTCGGCGAGAGGTGAATGGAAATTTAAGGGAATGTTGGGAGTCGAGCTTGATTGTCATTTAAGTTTTTGGTTTTGGTTTTAAACTTTTTTTATACTAAAAATTAAACTAATATTAATTCTAAGATTTAAAACTACAAGATTATACTAAAATTAATTTAAAATATATAAATGACGAAAATGCTTGCTAAGTGACGTGAAATGTTCCTTAAGT
>BQNB010020593.1:0-65278 GCA_026074375.1 Tanacetum coccineum
GTTTTATAAACATAAAAACTCCACCTTTCGACTTAAAACCTTAACTTTAATTTCAGCTCTAGCTCCGGCCACAACCTTGAATCATTTCCCTACATATACCCTAATACATTTTTCAAGCACTTTAGGCTGGATGGAATGGATGTAAACTCACCGAAACATTTGAAACTGACATCGGTGAGTTCCATCCCACCTTATACAACTCGTGCGTGACTTGACAAAAAAGAGGTAAGTCACTCACCTCGGTGAGTTTGAAAATCGTGAGCCCCATATGTTTTTTACCCGTTACATATAAAAATACATTTTTTTAAAACCTCATTTTTTACCTATAAATATCCACTACTTCGCCTATTTTTATACACAACTCTCCCAATTTATATACAATCTCCCCAAACTTCACACTCCCTGTTTTATTTTCAAAAACATGTCTCACCAAAACATAATGTTCTATCTCCAGTCATATGATCACTTGACCGGAGACCAGCGAATGACAATGGATGAAGCAATGGCAAAGATCAAGGTGAAGTATTATTTGCAGTATTAGTTTACGTTTAAGTTTTTAATCATCTATCACTACAAGAAAAAGTTGAATTCTCCACGGTTTTTTCTCCACGGTATAGTTAACCGTGGATTTTTTTTTATATTGATCAAAAATTTGTCACATTTATATGTGTCACAAATCTTTAAAAAAATAATCCACACATATAAGTGTGTAAAATTACAACAAAGCTACACTTAAAAGTGAAGAATTTTTTTTTATTAAAGAGCCACACTTATTAGTGTAGACATTTCGACACTTTTAGGTGTGAATATTTAACAGTGTTTACATGTTTTGTAATTTTGCCACACTTTTAGGTGTGGATTCAAAAAATGTTTCCACACTTTTAACTATAGGCATTTTGATAATATTTCCACACTTGTATGTGTAGAAAAATTTGTCACACCCATTATTACCGCATATAACAAAGTGTAGCCATTATAATTTTACACATTTTTAACCGTGGACATTTAACCTTAAAAGTGTAGATAATTCAACTGATTTTTTGTAGTGTAAACCGAACCGTACACACCCCAAATTATTATTACAAAGACATTAGTGTTAGATGTAGAAGTTTACACTTTACACTTTACACTGGAGATGGTTGTAGATGGGCTTCATTACACGATGGCAACGACATTTTGTGAATGACGACAACCATATTCCAACGGAATTGTGACGGGTTAATTACCTAAAAATATACTAAACTTGACACTTTTTGTCATTGTATGTAGGCTACTATTTTTTTTGTCATTGTGTCGCTGAACTTTTAAATTCGTGCTATTGTGTGTACTACCATTTGTTTTTTATTGCAATGTTAGTCCTTTATACAAACGATTGTTTGTAATTAACTTAAAATTTGATTTTTTTACACCCCTTGCCCTATAGTGACTTCTTGATACTAGTTTAATATATCATTTTAATAAGGTGGGCTTTTTAGTTTTCTAATTATTTTAATTAGTTTAAGAGATGAGTTGTTTTTTAGGGGAACCAACTTAGTGTAAATTCAAGTACATGCATACTCTTGAGATGCTGTTACCAATTGAGCGTTAAATTTGGTGATTTAATTTAAAATGCATACCATCTACGTACAAGTTTTTTTAACCTTGATAACCAAATTGAAAATTTTGATCATGTAGAAACCAAATTAACGACAAGACAAGCAGAATCAGTAATAGAAATGAGTTCAATATATGAAAATGAAAAATCAAAAGACGAGCCAAAAGAAGGAAAAACCAAAGATGAGATACATGATATACGGGGCGATGATTTTGATAAGAGATATCTTTATAAGACTGTTCTAGAAGGAAACACATATGCAATTGCCATTTTAGACGAGGAAGGGAATAACCCGTGGGACAAACTCACGAATAATGGAAACACAGTACTCCATGTAGCAGTAGGTTCTTCTACCAAGAATCATGAATTATTTAAAAAATTGCTGGAAAGGACACCGACAGAGAACACACTACTAGATGTGGTAAATTCAGATGGGAGCACTCTTCTTCATGTTGCTGCTATTGGTGGCAACATTGAAGTTGTCAACATGTTGGTGAAAAGAAACCCAGAATTGTTATTAGCCACTGACAAGGAGGGTCACATTCCACTTGCCATATCGGTTTCCAATATGCATTTCAATACATCGCGGTGTTTGTTTGAGCACATGAAAGTGAAAAAGGGTATTCTATTGCTTTATTTTACTAGCAAAAGTGGTGAGGAGCGTGTCGTTTTCTGGCTATTCTTGTCAAATTTTAGTAAGTTTTGTCATTTAGTAAATAAGTTATAATTGAAAATTATAAAACGTTTTGTTTTTTATTGATACTACCTAATAATTAAATATTGTAGGCTTAGCAAAATGATAATCCTTAAATACCACATCCTTAGGTTTTTGTTTTTGATATTGACGGGTCTGACGACTTTAGCTCAAAACATTCCACGCGAAATCAACGTTCTGGGAAAGAAGAAGGAGGTGAGTTGTTTTCTTTAACATTTTAGAACTAATCTTTAAGCCTTTAGCACATTAATATTTGATTTAAAGTTGCAACTTTAATGGGGAGGTTGAAGACAGAATAGAGCCCTACAAGCCTAGGCTTCGAAGAGTTGCGGAGTATTTTAACCTGGGATTTTGGTCACGCCTTTTTGTGATGATATTGGCAATTTCCATTTTGATAGGTCCTTTTTTTGGGTGGGGGAGGGGGGGGGGGGGGGGGGGGGGGTGGGGGGGGGGTGGGGGGGGGGGGGGTGGGGGGGGTGGGTGGGGTGGGGGGGGGGGTTGGGGGGGGGGGGAAGGGGGGGGGGGGGGGGAGGGGGGGGGGGGGGGGGTGGGGGGGGAGGGGGGTGGTGGGGGGGGGGGGGGGGGGGGGGGGGGGGGGGGGGGGGGGGGGGGGGGGGGGGGGGGGGGGGGGGGGGGGGGGGGGGGGGGGGGGGGGGGGGGGGGGGGGTGGGGGGGGGGGGGGGGGAGGGGGTGTTAATAATGAGGATATTGGACAAAAGAAAAAATAAAAACATTTCTTGAGATTTATGTTTTACATTCGTTATAATTTTCAAAATAAAGTATCATAGAAATTGACAAAAGAAAAAATAAAACCATTTCTTGAGTTTATGTTTTACATACATTAACAAACTAAACAAGAAAAAGAATTATGACGAATTTGTTTTGAAGGCAATGTATCTAAAAAAATGTCTAATTTCACAAAACAAATAGCAACACGAAGGAAATTTCTATTTGGTTAAGTGACATCCCGAGAGTCCCCTAGTTGGATACATGTCACTCCTCCACACCTTACCATCGTGTAAAATATTTTTTTTTGGAGCAAATTGTTTTTTACTTGTCAAGAAGTAAATTTTCAGATTTGGTTTAAGGGGGCTATACTGGGCGGCTAATTAAAACAAGAATATAAGCATCAGGGCACTTAATTAACATTTATTTTTTTATGATCTACTTCACTTTTTATAATATAACATTTGTGTTGATTCTTAGGTTGTTTATACATTATTTATGGCTAGATACATGGGGTTGCTCATAATTTTCATAAAACAATAAATATAGAACCAATTTCATGCAGCCCTAGCGTGTTTAAATCGATTAATTCAAAATACTAAAACAAGTTGACATCGTGATGCCAATTAAGAATTTAACAATCAAGTATAACCATTAACTCTTGAACGAGTACACAGGGGATATATCTAGTCTAACAAACAATTATACAATTACAAAACACAAAAGGAATGTAAAAGGGTTAATAGTAACATACCCTTGTATCACCACGCAAAAGATGAACCCGAATAATAGAACCTAGGGACTAAATTGTCAACCTCTACGGGAACTCACACAAACAACGATCTATCGCGCACGCCCGAATGTTGTTGTCCAAACTTCACTGTAATCCCTTAAAACAATTGTGTATAGTGAGAAATATTGTAAAAGACTTAATACTGATATTAAGTAAAGTTAGATTCTGTTAGTTATTGTTGGTACTGGATATAAATAGGTTGGTACTGTTAGTATAGGAGTATAGACTTGTAAGCAAGTTAAGTCTGCCAGCATTAACTTAAGTCTGACAGTATTAAAGTTAATACTGTTTGACCAGATAGTTAAGTCTGTTTGTAATTATAGTAATAGCTATCAATTTTGTCTTAATCTTGGAAGAATAAGCATTATCTCTTAACACGTTTTTAGTTCCCTTAAGCCCTATAAAGGAACATAGAATAGTATTGTAAACACATGAGTTGATTGAGTATTCCACATCAAATAGTAATAGTAATAAGCAAGTTTAGTATTGTTCTTGTGTTCATCTTGGTAATTAATTAGTTGATATCCCGCGTCAATATTTAATATTCACTGTTATAGTCTCTCATAGTATCTTTGGATTAATTCAAAGGACTATAAGTCGTTTAAGGCTCATTGAGAATCCGTGTAATAAGCCTACTAGTGTATCAGAGCCACCAAAGGGACTTTCACACAAGTTTGAACATAAGATCACAACCATATATTACCACCAAATCAATTAATCATGTCTGCAAGACGATGATTTTCTCTTCATGAGGATGAGAACTTTCTCTTCCAATGATGAGCATCGTTGGGCTGGATCTTACCAGCAAGCCAACAAAGAGATGCTCCTGCTAACCACCACAAATTATCACCACAAAACACATCCTTCAAAACATTAAACTACTGCCCGTGTCTTTCAAAAGGATGATTATGATAGTGTGGCAATAAGATGGAACATTATCTTGATATATGATAATGAGGCTGGAAAGTGATTGCATGAATGGGAATTCAATAAAGAGTCACTCAAAGGTAAATGGATGTGTAACGGTTCTTTCCTCCAAACCACACAGGAAGAACAATCTGCTGATGAGAAAGAGAAGGAAAGCGAGAACACTGCTGTTAAGGCTTGTTCCAAAAGACATCTCAGGCGTTTCATGGCATGGATGATGCCAAAAGAATATAGGCACCATCAAGACAAGAATTGTTGGTAATTGCGAACTGCAAAAGAAAATGCAAAAAAGCTGTTTTGAAACAACAGTTAGAGTGCATTGTACTATCTCATCTAAGGAACGCTTAGAAAAGGGTTAATGATAGTTCCAAAAACTCTCCTATCACATTAGATGCCCCTTGGTTTTGGTGATCATTTGAAGATGAAACACAAGTTTTTTATTGAGGTCCCTGTTCCTCCTGCGTGGGACAGTCAGCCAGTCACAATGAGAACAAAAAAATATTGACACACTAGTCAATATATGAATTTTGTTACAATAATCTGAGTGTCTTTGAACAAGACATCCAAATAGCATCATTCTACTTCCCTGGCATCTGATTATGTGGCGTTCCTAACACAAGTCAAAGGCTCTTCAAGCAAGCATAAGCCAAGATCACAGCTCAGGAAGCTATAGTTCTTAACCACTCCTCTTCCAAATCAACAACAACTATCCGCTACGCCTGGTCCTTGCTGATGAAGTTATCCATTCTTTTCTAGCCACAATGCTGATGATGTGATTTGATACATAAGGTACCTAGATCAAATTTGATGATCTTGGATTTGAAAGAAAATTGGATATAAATTGGCACATTTCGATGACGCCATAAAGATTAAAAAGTTCTACAAAAGACAGGCAGAAGGCCCAAGATGGATGGAAACAAATGCATGTGGCATTTGATAAGAGAAAAGTTGAATGTTTCAAATTGCCACAGGATACCTGGGCTGATTTTGCAAGGGAGTGCAAGTTTAAAAGTTTCAAAGGATGGTAGCATGGCAGGAAAGCAGTATAAGGTCAGGACGTCAAGCCAGTGAGGAACGAAAAGAAGCTTTGTGACTATTGATGAAGGTCAGATCAAATGGAGTAGAGAAACTGAATATGAGGAACTCATATCTGCTCTAATGGCTTTCACTGTGAATAATGAGGTATCCTTGTGCTCACAAAATTGTGATTTAGATTCATGACAATGCCTTCAAGATAATAGCTGAACGCTATTCTGAATTTGGTGACCAGGAAGCTGCCTTAACTTCCCATAAGCTACTTTAAGAAATTAGAACTCAGCTTAGAAGCCACCGCACAAACAATAATCTTCCTTAACTGAAAAGGAAGCTTTGATGACTATTGATGTAGGTCAAGATCAATTTTGGTAGTGAGCCGTACTGAAGGGATGAGGAACAATGTCAATCATGTCTCTAATGGCTTAACTGGTGAATAATGAGGTATCACAGTGCTTCAACATTTGTGTTTAATTCCAATACAATGCTCTTCAGCTAATATATGAACTCAATCTGATTTTGGTGACCAGGGAAGCGCCTTAACATGCCCACATTAACTAGCTGTTTAGGAAAATTAGAATCTCACTTAGAGCCTCCCATAAACAACAATCTTCCTTAACTGAAAAATTACATTGTCAAGCTAATCAAATTTTGAAAAGATAAAACTGAAAAGTATATAAGAATAGGAATGATAAGCTGTCAAAGACATGATGCTTTACAAAAGAGTATTTGACTCTTTGGTCTACATCTTCTAAAAATCTTGGAAGCTAATTGATTGTGATACTCAACTGGTTAAGATAGTTTTTAGGATATGGCATACACTAAATGCTGAGTCCTAGAGATGAGGAAGATATAAGTAGATGGTATTTTGGCTCTTAGGAAACAGATGTAGGATATTATGAACATCCCCTTTTCAGCAGATTTAAACAAGTAGAGGTAAAAGGTGTCACTCCATCCTCTTAGTGGGTGGATTATACCCCTAGGGGAACAGAGACTAAAGATGATTCTTCCTGTATGAGTATGGTAAGTATGGCCTCACCTCAATCCTTCCTAGTCCTATTGATCGTGATGCTAGTTCCACTGTTTACACAACTTTCAAACCAATGAAGTGATAGGGAAACAAGGCACTGTATCTGACCATTATCAGGTCAATGATGAACCCTATTCCTATACTTCTATTGATCCGGTTACAAATCCACCCAAAATCTCAACGCACAAGTCCTAAACCTCAACAAACTGTTGAACCCTATATAGTGCACAGCATGTAAAAACTCCTAGGCAACCAATTAGGACACCAGTGACTCCTTCACCTATTCCTTCACATAATAGACCAAATTGGAATCAAAGAATGGAAAGAGAATTAGTTGGCAGGATATCTTTTGAAAGAAAACCATGTTGTTGTGTGTAATCTTATTGTCACTTAATTAAGAACTGTACTATTATGAGAAAAAGAGGCAATGGAAGCTTCTCTTGAAGAGCCAGAAGGGTGGATCATGGCGATGTTAGGCAAGCTACACCCAGCCTGGACTAACACTAACGGAGGGTGAATAAAGCATATCAGTTCACCTCCCATACCTGTACAACTATAACATTAGACCCAAACCTTAATACTCCAGCTAGCAACACAGATGAAAACTGGTAGGGTAAATGTTAATACTAGTCATGGAAATGTTAGTTCTGGTAGAGTGCATGTTAATTCTGGTACTTAAAATTAAGTCTGGTGGTTCTATGATTTAATACTGAAAGCGAATGTATAGTTCCTGGGAAGTGTATATTAATCTGGCACGCCAATTTTAGATCTGGTGGTTCAGATTTAAATACTTGACCCATGGAAATGTTAATTCTTAGGGTGCATGTAATACTGCTAGAGTAAATAGACCATATTATCCATCAACCAGACTTATTCAAATACTACCAAACTATCTCAAGGTGGAATCTTGAAAAGTTCCTAAAGGAATTGTTTTCAAACCAAAGTTCACCTGTACAAAGGACCCTTTTCAGAGGAATACATCATACAAGTCAAATGAATATGCTGTTAAGGGCAAAATGGGCACTGCTGTTAAGACCTCAGCAGGTTGTGTTAGGGGTATGAAAAGCGAATAACCACTCTCAATACCAATGGGGACCCAACCCCTGATTCAAATGTTCAGTTTTAGAGTCCACTCAGGGCAGACCAAGCCATTTTAAGGGCCTGGGTCCCAAAGAGAAACTAATCTCTTTTTGATTGTGCAGGATCATCCACTGAAGCATATGGAGCATAGAGGTATTTTTAATAGTGGATGTTCTGGGCACATGACTGGTAACAGGGCCCATCTTGAAGATTATCAAGAACTATCCAAAGTGGGATCTGTTACTTTTGGAGGAAGTAAAGGTAGTATCAGTGGAAAAGGGGGGTTTTATAAAACAGATTAAATTTAGGAAAATTTAGTTTTTGATGATGTGGTCTTTTGTGTAAAGAACTTGGAACATTTTTACTTATTCCTCAAATAGTCTCAGATATGTGAAAAAAGCAAATTTCTTTTTAACCTGAAAAAGAGTGTTTTGTGGTGTCCTCTGACTTCAAGATGCCTGATAAAATCAGGTCCTTCTTAAAGTTCCTAGGCAACACAACATAGTATACTTTTGATATGAAAAAATGTTGCTTCTTCAAAAGGATAGCACTTGTTTATTAGCAAAAGCCTCACTAATGAACTAAATTGAGCACAGGAGGTTAGGTTCACCTTAATTTTCAAAAACTTAAATAAACTTGTGAAGGTAAAACTAGTTAGAGGGTTACCTTCCAAAAGTTTCAAAAATACCACACTTTGTTGCTTGTCAAAAATGAAAGCAAGCACAAGGCCTCCTGTAAGGCCAAGAATGAAAAGATTTGTGACACACCCATTTCACACCTTGCATATGACTATTTGGACCTACCCTGTGAGGACATCCAACCATCAAGTTACTGCTAGTGATTTACTGATGACTGTTCAAGGTTTTGTTGGGTATTCGTTTCCTAGCCAAAAAGGAGGAGACCTAGTAAACATCCAATAAAGACTTTATAAGACCGAAAGAAAACCAACATGATCAAAAGTAAAATCATAGATCATATAATGGGACAGAAATCAAAAACAGGGATATGCTTGAATTCCGTGTGGGAAAAGGGTATAAAAACAAGAGTGTTAGTAATGCAAGAACTCCGCAGCAAAATGGGGATTGTGAAGAATGAATATGACCCTCATGAGGCTGCTAGAGACTATTCTGAGCTGATCACACTCTTACCTACCAATTTTTAGGCAGAAGCCAGTGAATACTGCCTAAATGACCTTCTACAGGTATATGACCAACTGCCTTCAAACAAAACTCCTTATGAGCTTTTGTTTGCCACTAAAACAATCCTTACTACATAAGACCATTCGGGTGCCATGTGACCATTTCTCAATACTCTTAGCCCACTATGAAATTGATCGAGAAATCTATGAGGTTTTTCCTTGTTGGAGTTACGGACTGTGAACAGTAACGCATTTAGTTTATAATTTAGTAACTAAAAAGAGTTAAATGTAAACCATCATGTCAACTTTTCGTGAGGAAAAACCCAATGTACAGGAATAGTGCTATGTGGATGTTTGACTTAGACTACTTACAGACGCTATGAACTATAGACCAGTTTTCTTGCAAAATCAAGCTATCCCCTTGCAGTTCAAAGAGGTCATATAGTGATTGTGCCATAACTTAGGAGGCTGCAGGAACTAATGGGGTTTCTTCTACATCTCTAACTGAAGCAACTAGAAAAGCATCTTGGCTGTCTGAAAGGATTGCAAAAATAAGACTCACTCCCCAAGCACCATCTTCCCACCAATATCCAAATCTATCGCTGATGACATTAATCTTTAGAAAAGAGCGGATACTCTTTTGCTTGAAGAGCACGTAGACCAGTACCGCAACAGCACCTACCGAACTAATCCCGGTTAATACTGTAGTATTAACCTTAATACTTAACCTGCTTTTGAGGAGGTTAATACTGGTAATACTGAAGCTATCTCTCCTAGTGCTGGATCATGGAAAAAAAAGGTATTCTCTATTGCAGATGGATGATAGATGCCTGTAATAGAGAGATTTAATAAATCAATAAATGTACTTTGGAAAAGGATTCGTATGATGATGATGGGAATTATTTTTCTGATTTCAACAACCTACCAATAGTAGATGTTCCAATAAATACACTCTAAGGATTCACATGCTCATCCACACAAGTCAAATCCTTGGAGATCCCAATACACCTGTTCAGACTAGAAGCTCTCTCAAGAAAATCACTGAGGCTCATGCTCTAGTGAGCTACATACAAGCACACCAAAGAAGAAATCATAAAGATCAACAACATTATCTTTTTGCTTGCTTTTTATCTCAATTTGAACCAAGGAGAGTCTCAGAAGCCCTTGAAGATGGAAGCTGGGTTGAAGCTATGCAGGAAGAACTGTTGCAGTTCAAGCTTCAACAAGTATGGGTTTTGGTTGATTTTAACAACCCAATGGGCTAAAGGTGGAATAGGTACTAAAATGGGTTATACAGGAACAAGAAAGGATGAGAGGGGAGTAGTTGTCGAGAAACAAAGCAAGCTTGTGGCTCAAGGTCTTAGACAAGAAGGAATGAATTTACTAGGATGAGGTTTTTCCCTGTAGCAAAATTGAAGCTATCATGTTTATTTTTGGCCTTTGTCCTCATATGTGGGTTCACTAGGCTATCAGATGGATGTTAAAAGTGCTTTTCTGTATGGCACTATTGATGAAGAGGTGTATGTCTCACAACCTCCTGGATTTGTTGATCCTGATCATCCTACAAAGGTTTATAAGGTGGTCAAAGCTTTGTATGGATTGCACCACGTCCTAGAGGTTGGTAGACTACTTTCCTCAACATTACTAGAGAAGCATGGATTATAGATGGGGGCACTATTGACAAGACTCTATTGACATTAGAAAAAACAAAAATGATATCAGTTGCTGGTTTCAAGTTTAATGTTGATGACATCTTTTTGGTCCTAACCAACAATCTTGTGTGTGGATAGTTTCGAAGCCTTGATGCAAAGCAGATTTCAAATGATTCCCATGGGTGAACTTACATTTGTTCCTAGGGCACAAGTCAAGCAGAACAAGGAAGCATCTTCATATCTCAAGACAAGTATGTACTGATAAACTCAAGAATTGCTCTTGAAAATGTCAAAGCTTCCATCACTACTAAGCCTCCCCATGAGACCAAGTTGCCTTTGACAAAGGATGAGGGATCTTTTTTGATGTAGATGTACACTTTGTCCGAGACTATGATTAGTTCCCTCATACGTATTTAACTGCTTCTTAGTCTTGATATTTATGTATAGCAGTATGTGTTTCATCAGATTTTCAGGTATCCTCCGAAGACTCTCATCTCAATGCTGTCAAAAGGATCTGCAAGTATCTCAAGGGCAAACCGAAACTTGGGGCTCATGGTAATCCTGAATGGATTCAACCCCTTGATTTGGAAGCATTCTCTGATAGAGGACTATGGTGGTTCCAACCGTTTGACAGGAAAATGTCCACAAATAGGTGGTTGTCAATTTTCTTGGTCATCAACTTATCTCATCGGCATGTAAGAAACATACCTATTGTATCCACTTCAACTAACTAAAGCGAATATGTAGACTGCTGCAAATTGCTGTGGACAAGTTTGTGGTTCTAAAATCAATTGTTGGACTATGGTTTCAACTCATGAATACCAAAAATCCACATTTGATATAAAGCACAATCTGCATTGTGAAAAAGGAAAATAGCCCAGTCTATGCATTCTAAGACCAAACACATTGAGATTCGTCCCAACCACTGTATCATCAGATTGTTTTGTAGAAGAAACTTATAAGTCGGAGAAAATTCACACAGACTTAAATTTGCTGACTTTGTTGACCAAACCTATTTGATGGCCCCTCGGTTTAATTAACTTGGTGTTAGCATTGGTATGATCAATCCATAGCAACATTTAAGGGAGGCTTAGATGTATAGTTTTGTTTCCATCTGATAGGTAGCTAAGTAATCTTAATTCTGTTGATTTAATTTCTTTTAACCCTGGTAAATATATTCTAATATTACTGGTAGTTTTAAGTAGGATTTAATTCGGTGTAGTTAATTTCTTTTAGATCCTGGTAGTTCTATTTTGTTAATTCTGGTAGCAAAGTATTATTAATGTTTGTTAGGTTATATAACTGGTATTCCGTAGATTAATTCGTTATTAGTTTTTCCCTTAATTCTGTGTTATACAAAACTTTTGCAATATGTTATTTTTTGTTTTAAGGCACATTTTTTTGCAAGGGGCCCCATGGCATGAATAAAGGGTGTATTGTCACGGCTTTAACAATTGGACCATTTTTTATGATATACACTACACTTATTCGTTCGTTGAAATGAGTTAATCTTTCAGTTGACTCTTAATTAATTCTGTTTGGAACCCAAAATTAAGTCTGGTAGATGTAAAATTGTTAATACTGGTTTGTTTATTGTTAATGCGGTTGCGGGAAAATTGACTTTTTCTTGCTAAATTGACTGTTTAAATGTTAACCGTTAGAGATTTTAACGCGCAATAGTAGTTCACAACAAGTAGCTATATATAGGAAAAGTTTTGAATTCTCTTCTTTCCTACTTTTCTTTTATTGCTAACGTCCCTTTGCTTTTGCAAAGTTAAAAATTTTCTTCTCTAACATAAATAGTCAAGGGCGTTCTGCTACCACATCATCTACATTTTCATTCACCATATAACCTACGTACTTAATACGTTTTGTCAAATGGCTCAATTAAATTATTGGACAAACACAATCAAGTGGGGTTTTTTTTTGCGCAAGCCTAACGAGAGCGCAGGGTTTGCTGAGATAGTGGACTTCTTCGAGGTTCGAACCTCCAGGGTAAATGCTTTAACTGCTAATCCATCCTATCTATGATTCCTCGGAAAACAATTTTGGCAGAGTGCTAGGGGCGTGTACTAAAGAGGATGGGTCTCTAGAAATTAGTGCAACATTGACACCTATAAGGTACTCAATCTCGTGAGCGTCACATAGGGTTACACCTTCAATAAGATGACGCCACAGGCATTACAATGTTACCTAAATGATGACCTTATTTGAGGGTAGGGCCAAATAGGGTTATTCCACTGATGAACTTTTACCTTTTGGAAAAGTTTCTATTACACCCCACTGGAGATATTTGGTCCAGCCATCTTTGCATGGTTTAAGCTCTAAAAGGGTGGATGGACAATTTTAGTAGCATTATTGCTACTGGCTTTGATCTGTCTATCCACTGGTAGAGTTTATTAAGTTTTCAAAACTCAGTTTGATGGTATGGATGGCCCAATTTTAAGAATAAAAAAAAGTTTTTGATGTATCCCCCGTTTTCTGCAAATATTTTTGAATATTCCAATCAGAAAACAAAACACCCTTACAGTTGTGTGACCTACCAAAAAGGATATTTGGGAATATGAAAAGGGTTTTCCAAAGGGGCAACCAAGACCCTTATTGCCTTCCTATGTTTGCTTGGTGCTACTAACCCTATGCAGGACAAGAACATGCAGCTCAAGCTCAATCACAACCACTCTACCCCATACACGCACAACCTAATCCCTACTCCAACCACCACCTATCACAACATCACCCCCGCGCTAGTCCTAACATCTATATCACCACCACCACCACCACTTTAGACTGACTACAACGAGGATGAGACACATCTATCGAGAGCACTCTCTGCTGTACAAACCATCACTTCTCAGCCCTCCCAAGCACAGGCTCCAAGTCGCATTGCCTATGGATATTTGCTTCACACAGTTCCCAAGTTGATTTCAGAATAGATAGCGAGCCTGTGAATTGGATCTTAAACAAACCAAGCTAACCCATGGGAAAAAGGTTTTGCAATAGTGAAGCTAGTCCAAAGTTGAATGAATCGGGAAGGTTTCTAAAAAGAGGATTTTTAGTTTTGACCACTCAGAGGATGAAGAACCTGAGCTCAAGGGAGGAAAGTAAAGCTAATCCTCAAGATCTTCAATAACAAGAATGGTTCCACCTCCTACTACAAAGGTACATGCTTAGGGGAGGAACAAGAGAAGATATAAGCCCAAACACTCTTGAAGCAGCCAAAACTCTCTCAAAGGTTGCCCTCTTTAAAAGCCAAGGTCAATTGACAAAGGAAGGAGGTACAAGAGAAGAAAAGAGACTAAAGGTAAGAAAGTAGTCTCAAGCTTGGACTTTCAGGAAGATAATACTGGTGTGCAAGAAAAGATTAATACTGCTGGTGAGATTAATGCTGCTAGTATTGAAGTTAATACTGCTAGTAAAGTGTAATACTTGTAGAATTTGAACTTAATACGTTATTGACAAGGATAGTACTAGGCGGTGAAAATAAAGGACAAAGAGAAGGGAATGCTCCAATTCTCAAGTGAAGAAACACCACAAAGACAAAGGAACAAATTTTACAAGAAGAAGCTAGCCTTGCAGAAGCAATAAGATTGGATTCCTTACAAAAAGAAGAGGAGGCTAAGCAAATACATTTGGATGCTCTTCTAGCACAAAGGATTGCAGAAGAAGAAGAGTTGACTGAGCAACAAAAGAAAAGAAAAGGCTCCAAGTACAAATTGGAGGCTCAGCAAATACAAATGAAGATTGGATCTGATTAAGCAAAACAGGAAGCCAATGCAAGTTATCAAAGAGCATGCTTGGGAGTGAACTTTTCAAGGAGAAATTTTGCTAAGAAAATGGTGGATCTTGAATCAAAGTAAAGAAGTTTTTTGCTGAATGAAAGAGCCAAAGCTAAAAGGAACAGCCCATTACCAATCATACAGCTAAAGACTTACAAGATGAACTACCTAAAGAATCAAGGATCATGAAGTTAAATCAACAGCTGATAAGTTGCGCTTTGAAGAAGTCAAGAAATTTGTCCATAGCTTGGAAAACAGATTGAGTCTTTTGCTCCAATAAGTTTTGAAGCCACACTAAGATAGCTTGAAAAGATTTGTTGACGAGCTTCAAACAAAGACTCCAAAGAACTGAAAAAGACAAAGATGATGAATCAAACGAAGAAGTGCTTGAAAAGGAGAAGAAAGCAATGGCAATAAAAAGGTATACTTAAATTTTTGATGAAAATGATTTCTGAAGAGTCAGATTAAGGTTGATGGGCAAGAGAGACTAAACCAGGTCCTTGAAACTCCTTAGTTAATGCCTATTCCTTACTATGAAAAAACACTAGTGTAGCTATTGTATACGATTTAAAGAGCAAGTTGAAAAAGGAGTATAACCAAATTGTTGAGAGGAAAATGGAACAGATATAGTATATATTAACTTTGGAGCAATGTTAAAATCTATTAGCTAGGATGACCTGACTGAAGCTGTACAGATTGGTCTGATGAATAGTATGGGTTGGATGGGCCTGAGGAAAGTTAGAACAGGAATTCCTGAAATGTTTAAGGAGTTATGTACATGAAGAACCTCTCTAAGCACAGATTTATATGGAGTGAGTTAGGAACAGCAAAGATTTGTAAAAGTTGAGATATATGATACTAAGTAGGGTACATTTGTTTGAACTTAGATTCTATGGATTTTTACTTGTATCTGATAGAAAATACCACTTTCTGCTGAAGATATTCAAACTATGTTTGAAAAATGAAGCTTTTGTTATGGAAAGATGAATGAAGAGTTGCTATAGATTGTTGAAAATGGATGGAAAAACCAAGCAAGGCTTAGTAAAGTAATGAATTTGTAATAGTTTGAAAGCCTAGTATAAAATTGAGAAGATAACACTTGGTGAAGGTGCTCTTGCACTAACACACAAATGTTTTCAGTTCAACCATGTCTAACCAACATAAGGACGGCAAGTCCAAAGACAAGACGGCTCTTGGTAAAGAATATCTCAAATCCGTTTCTATTGTTGACAAAACTTGCGAATAAGTTGTATGGTTTTCAACTCACCATATCTGTTAAAGTGAAGATTGGCTAGCCCACAAGGTTATGGCCTTGGGGTAAAGGCTGTGGTAAAAACCATAGACTAAGTCCATAAGAATATGGCTTATGGTGAAAGACTTGCAAATCCATAATAGAATGATGACAATTTCTACCACAAATTGTGTAATGGTATTCATGCACCATAGTATTTATACTGAAGCATGGCTTCGCCAGAGGCAAACGGGCTTGAGCTGGTAAGAGATTATCAAATCCGTTTATAGCTGATGATTTGCTCAAAATCATATGGTTATCATTGTACCATGGCCTTACAAACCTAAACATTGACTAGTCCATAGCAAACGGCTCTTGGTAAAGACAGCACAAATCGCGTTTAATGGCTGGTATTTGCCAAAAACATATTTGGTTGGCAGTCAAGATTTGAAGAGTGCTATGAAGACTAGTTTGCTTGTCAAGCATTGAATACTTACAGATATATTATTTTGAAGACAGAGAATTCAAGACAATCCTCTAAACGCCCAAAGTGAAGCAAATACAAAGCAACTTTGAAGTTCAGAAATGAAGATCAAGTTAGGGGAGGGTTGTTAGGAAAATATTGTAAACATACTTAATACTGTTAGGTATTAAAGTTTAAGTCTTGTTTAGTTATAGTTGGTACTGATTGAAATAGTTAGTACTGTAGTATAAAGAAGTTATGACTGGTAGAAAGCATAGTTAAGTCTGCCAGAATTTAACTTACAGTCTGACCTTAATTAAAGTTAATTAATAGTTGACCCATATAGTTAAAGTCTGTTTGTAATATAGTAATCCTATCAATTAGCGTTAATCTAGGAAGGAGATAGCATTATCTCAAACGCGTTTTAGGGTTCCTAAATCCTATACAAGGAACTTAGAATAGTATTTGTAAACAATGATTGATTGATATTCACAATCATATAGTAATAGTAAAATAGCAAGTTTTTAGAATTTGTTTCTTGTGTTCATCTTTGGTATAGATATTGATATTCCGGCGTCAATATTTATAATTCACTGTTATTGGACTCTCATAGTATCTTTGGATTATTCAAAGGACTATATGTAGTTTTAAGGCTCATTAGATCCTGTTAATAATGACCTACACAATTGATTATCCATATCACCTCTGAATAAAGTACCAAAACCTCTTGAATATAGGACCAGAAATCAGATGGATGACGTAGTGGTTTTAACCGATTCGGTTGTAACCGAATTAGGAGCAGAACACTAAAAGGACAACCGAAAATCCCGGAAAACCAAAACCCCTAGGTCGAATCAAGTCGTTCCCGACGCCTTGGGAACAAGTAATCCGAATGTTAAATGAACCTGTCTAGATCAGCCTCAAATCAAAATCAATTCGAAAAACCCAAAATTAGTGGTCCACACGAAATAGACAGAACCAAAAACAAGAAACCAAAATAAGGGTTTATGGTATCGTTATATATGAGTGAAAAGTGAAGAACCAGATTGACGTGGTGGAGTTTGTTTTGTTGTGTGTCGTGCAAATTAAATAGGGTTGATTTGACGTTATATAGCCTCTTAACCCTAGCTTATGATAAGAATGAATTTAAGCCTTATCAAAACACATTTAAACACTTAAACCTTATCACAAACAACCTACTACATATCACCTAGGTTCAATGAACCATGACCTCCCTTAGAACCTACATAATGTCCGGCCAAACAAGCTAGGACACCATAGGTTCTTGTCTTGATCATTTATTGTCCAAACGATTTACTTTCGAACCTTTTCGTGAAGTAACAAACGTGCTCTAAATATTTTTCGTGTGTGCCCCCAATAGGCTCACACACTTCTAGTCGTGTATGCTAATCCAACTACCATAAAATCCAACAGTAGCTATATAACTTTGTGTGTAAAATGGCTTTACTTTACCTTGTAAATGCAGTTACTACTCGCCTTTAAAAATGTATAATTGACATTATTAACTCTGTTATCCTATCATCGTAGATCTGTATAAGCTGATAAAGATCATTTTGTCATATACCATGAGCCATCAGCAATAAGCTGATATTATCAAAAACGTTGTTTGTTCGTGCCTAGATTAGGTACGATGTACATCCAGGTTCCATGACACGTAGGATCATTGAGTTAGATTATGTACAGAGAACCCCTCTTTTTGCCCCCATCAACACAGCTTTTGGCCACTGTGTAGATGGAAATTAAGCTTATATATTGTGAAAATGTGGAAATGGAAAGTGAAACTTACCCTAGTTGTTATGTGTCCCCACACTTTTCAATTGCTTATTTAGCTCTACATATATGTTTTTTGAAAAATGGGCATGTCATGAGGCCAAAATACTTTGCCACCTTGAGATACTCGAATTAGTATACCCAATAGATATAGTCAATATACTCGAATTGAACTTAGAACAGAAATAATGGAGAATGCAATTGAAATATAATTTAATTTAGCAATATACATCAGTTAGAGTTTCGAACTCGCACAACTTTCTGTAGGGCACTGTAGGTTTCAAGAACCTAAATCTTGTGGATGCAGAAGGGTCTATTCAGTTCTCGTTACTCGACTAGAGGCTTTCCCTCAACCACTTTCTTTTTTCGTATAGATCCTTTATGAAGATCACCTTTTCGTGAAGTCAACTGTCACTTTCTGATAGATTGCATCATCCCGACAGCCGTACAAAGAGGAATTGCTCCAAACACACCAGGATTAGCTTTGGAAGTGCAGGGAGAAGCGGCTCAGAATCTGCATTGAGTGCTTGAATGAAGAAAGTTACGCAAGGGCAAAATCGTTATTTTGACAGATTTGATGGGGGCTCTTTGGCCAATTGCGTACAGCAGCGAAACTAAAAACAGTGAGCCGAACATGGCCCTGGTATCTAATAATTTCCTCATATTATTGTAACCTTCGTTCTTTCTCTACTATATTTCTCTTGACACAGTAGTAAAAGAAGAGACCCGGTTTTGTATACTGAAAGATAAAACACCCTGTGTAAATAGTAAATAGCACATCTTTTCCCACTTTTGCTTTGATTGCCAAGAAGTTTTATGGTACATGGTAGAGGTGGTAAAGTGGGCGGGTGATGAGTGGAACAAATTTGAGTCAGAACGAGGTAGTTTTTGATATTGGTCAGTCTTACCCGCAAACATTTTGCCCCTTTTCTCAAAATACCTGGTAAATAACGAACCTGTAAGGCTGTAGTGTATTATACTATATATGTAGCGGAAACTTTAAGATTACGTTATAGTGTACAATTATTTATAATAAGGTAATTGTGGAGGTTTTTGTAAGCATTTAAAATTACTTTCGAGCACTTTATTGGGATCCATTTGACCCAATTGAACCTTTTTCCATGTCTAATTTTGATTTACGCCCATTTGACCCATTAGATGTAAAAGTTAAACCCAATCAATCTATTTAAGTAAAACCGGGTGAATACCTTTACCCAAAAACCGGTTGAAGTTCCTTTCTTTTGAATAAGGTTCGTTCTGGTAGCTATATAACTTTTTTTTTGTAAAAATGGCGCTTTTACTTTACTTGTTTTATCAAGCCCATCACTTTCACTGTCATAGTTGCAAGAAATTTATAATTGAGGGACGCGTTATGTAAATGCAGTTACTAGTTTCTAATAAAAACGTATATATTGTACATTATTAACTCCTGTTCTAATATCGTCGTAAATCTGTATAGGAGCTATATAAGTATCATTTTGTCATTTACCACGAGGTTTTTTCCCATCATCAAGTTGGCAGACGCATCACTAACTATATGCTTCTGCCACTAAAATGCCAAATATTACAAAAACGGTTGTTTTTCCTAGTGCCTAGATGAGTACGATGTACTACTATTCCACGACACGTATGACATTAAGCTTAATATTTTTTCTGGGTTGTACTTCATTGCTACTTAGTGACAATGTGGAAAACACGAAGTGAAACTTACCCGATTTGTTATAGTTCCCCACACTCTTCTTCAGTTGCTTATATAGAAGTCCCTGGTAACGTTATGTGAGGGGTGATCTAAATGAATTTCTACGCCTTTGTCATATGTTCATTTCCCACTCTTTTCGTTAGAAAGCTTTTTATCATTTATCCGCGTTGGCTAAACTAAAAAAATGGGAATACTATTCAGTCAGGTTTATAGAGCATAATTTTGGTCTATATTGAAAAATCATTGTCGTAATCGTAGCTCAAAGATGCTTGCACAATATGCTGCTAGATTATTAATGCTTATATTCAATATATATAGCTCAGAGATGCTTGCACAAAATGGCAATGACATATTGTGAATGACGACAACAATATTCCAACGGAATTGTGACATACACATTGCTTTCATCTTAAGATGATGGAGATATCTTTAGTTCCAACATTACAATAATGGAATATGGAATTCAATGAAGTTGGAAGCCAAGTTGAAGTTAAGAAAGGTATAAATAAAAAGGAATTAGCACATATACCTCCGGCTCTTCCCATCTAGCAAAGTTAATTTTGTTTTTTTCTTTGTTATTAGGTTCATTAATACAACACCACCAATTTTGATTTTTATTGATCAAATATGTGGTTCGATTTTCTCACATGACAAAATAAGATATTCTGTTGGTCCAATTTGATATTCCCTTGCAAAACGTATTTTGCGTCCGAAATAATAATTGGTATTTCCTTTTATATATATAAACGATTATTCGCACTTCTGCCCAATGCATGCTTCTAATTTTTCCTTCTCCATGTAGTACTATCAAATAATTTATATCAACGTATATATACAACCACCGACAATCGAAGGACCAAAATTTAAAGAACTTTTCAATAAAGATAGCATGGGGTTGAATTGAGAATTAAAAGAGTAAATGTGGAATGGAGCATAGTATGTTCGTCTCAAAATCAATCAAGGCATGCCCTTTGTTTTATGGCTAGCTATAAAAAGCTAGTAATGATGACGTAGGATAAAAATTGTACCATGTTGAATAAAGATGATAACATGAGTGATTCTCTGTGCAGATCAAACCTTAGAATAGTCACCGGAACATCTGTTTTTTTTTTTCAATCTCATAAGCAAATACTTTTTGGTCAGAATTAGACGATGGAGATTAATTGGTACGACATAGAAAATATGGAGTTTACTATAAATAGCTTGGCCTATTAAATCTTTACATAAACAATATATGGCAAGTGTTAGACAGGTTGATTGTTGCTGCAACTGTCTATTATCTGTGGCAGGAGAGAAACTTTAGAATGTTCAGAAATGAAAGAAGAACTGCTGATGAGGTTTATAAAATCATTGTCAATAATGTGAAAGATAAGCTGATGAGTTTGAGAATGAAAAAATCCAAAGCTGTTTTGACTGTTGCTGCAAATTGGGGCCTGAGATGGGTCAATATGCAGTTGGAAAATGTTTGACAGGTGTTCGGTTGTATGGATCTCAAAGTTATTTATTACGATGGATGAAGTGATTGGGAGAAATTGGTAATATATGGTGTGAAGAGATGTTGGGCTATGCTATTGTGGCATGAATGCCTTAACTTGATGGCTAGTAGTTGGTATGCTGTGAGGGGAGTACAGTGAGAGTGGTAACGCAAATTTAACTACCGTGAAAAAGGAAATGTTCAGTCCTCCAGGTATCAGTATACTGCATATATGTAAGCCCTACCATGGATGTTAGCCTAGATGAGTTACTGTGAGGGGAAGAAATCTTGGCTATTCCTTCACCAAACTTATTGGCTTATAAATAGTTGGCTCAATTATCATCTTGAGAAGTAAATATCTATATCTACCACATTCATATGCCATCAAACGCTATGGTCCCAATCAAGCTTCATGACGTAAGCAATCTTAACGTGGCTTTTGTCAGCATTGAGTTACTTCATCTTTTAGTTTAAATATGTAAGAAGAAGGAAGGAGGATTGACACAAAGAAAGTAAAAAAGATACAACTTTTAACTAAGATCAAGATGACGAATGCAGCTTCAACTTCGGATCCAAATTGCATAGTAGAAGTTTTGGAAGAATACCCACACCCTTCACATGTTATTGCCCCAAATTTTGTCACCATGAAGCTGGGCGGTAAGGATACGTATAATGAGTGGGAAACACAAATTGTAAGTCTCTTAAAGAGTCATCAAATGTTTGGTTTCATCAACGGTGAGTTCCCGAGTCCTGCGGGGAATGGGAAGGGGAAAGATGAAGATATAGATGCATGGACTAGATCAGATTCACTTGTGAAAAGTTGGATTCTTGGTTCACTTTCTGAAGAAGCATCCCGAAAGGTTGTCAATCATCTCACAGACAAGCAAAAGAAGACATATTTCACTGCAAAAGATTTATGGGATGAGCTGCGACGTAGTTATGGTCCTTCAGGTACTATAATATTTCCTTTGCTAATCCAAGTCTTATTTATACCCTATGGATTACGTTAGCATTTTTAGCCAACTTCATATTTTAGTTTGAAACAAAGAGTAAACAAAATACAAATTTAACTAAGATCAAGATGGTGAATGCAGCTTTAACTTGGAATCCAAGCATCATAGTGGAAGTTGGTAAAGCATATCCATACGCTTCACATGTTAATGTCCCAAGTTTTGTTACCGTGAAGTTGAGCGGTAAGAATAAGTATAATCTGTGGGAAACACAGATGTTATGCCTCTTAAAGAGTCATCAAATGTATGGTTTCATCAACGGTCAGTTCCCACGTCCTGCGGGGAATGGGGAGGGGAAAGTGGGAGACATGGAGGCATGGACTATATCAGATTCACTTGTAAAAGGTTGGATTCTTGGTTCACTTTCTGAAGATGCAGCCAGGCAGGCTTTCAATCATCTCACACACAATCAAAAGGAGACAAATTTCACTGCAAAAGATTTATGGGATAAACTGCAACGTAGTTATGGCCGTCCAGTTCGTGAGCAAGCAGGTACATATTTCCTTTGCTAATCAAAGTTTTATTTGTTTTGTTTTACTGAAACACAGTTGGTTTATTATTTTTTGCAAAAATCTTCTACAACAACCAATTTTCTTTTATGGGGATGAATGGATTTTGTAATCTAATTGTCGTTAAAAAAGGGCATGAATGGATTTAGGTTGGTGGATTGTGGTTATAAAAGGGGAAAAAATACGGGTCAAAATAACCCGTCCAAAATTTCCGCCAATAAAAAATAATAATAATAAAAAAATTATGACGTGGAAAAAACCGACTATTAACAGGTTTCGTAATTCATAATGGTATTATTTTGGGCAGAGTATGAATAATGAGATAAGAACAAAAGTATATGATTCACTAGCTTAAAGACCCGTGTAACCCCCGGTATATTTTAAAGAATTAATTTTGTAAGAAGTTATATGTATAAATAAAGAAAAACACTGAACGTAAACAGGTTCTGTGAATATATGAAAGAAATAATCAAATTTATACATGAATTATTGGATAAACATTTGAGTTTGTAACAATTATTATAATAAACATCGATGCGTTTTGGTCTTCAGCTTTTATGGTCTTGAATAGGAAAAGACGTCTGTGAGCGCTACTCAAGTCAATTGCCAATGTCCATTCCGTGAACACCTAATAGTCAATTGAAAATGTATGTAAAAGTAGGTTGTGATCAATAATTAATTAGACTTAAAAATATAGTCAAAAGCCTGTGATATGTAGATTGTACGTACCTCTTGCATGTTGTTTATAGACCTTGCATTACTTCTTTGTAGACGACATTTATAGTAGTTTTAGATATATTTCCATCCTGATCACAAACGACTACCTTCAAACACTTTTTGCTTTTCACTCTTGATACAACAACGTATAGTTGTTCATGTGTGATGATCTTAAGGGGTAATCGTTTATTGTCGAAGTAATTCTCAACCTGAGTATGATAACCTTCTTTCCAAAGTGTGTTCCTTTAATGGTTTGGGCACTAATAGAAGTTCTTGTTAATTTTAGAACTTGAAGTTTTGTCCTATTACACAATCCATTTGGTTGATTAATATTTTTCAACAACATTATCCGGATCCCTACTTCTAACGCAAGCTTGTGGTTCAGAACACCGAAGAACTTCAATCCATTGATAAATTATGGTGAGAAAATGGATTGATCTCTGGCGGTGTTACGTTCAGTTTTATCTACACTGTCGCAACTTAAGTAAACCATTTCTTCTCATGGGAATTTCTCCAAAAAATGCTCGTTTATGTTGTCCACGACTTCATTAGTTAGAGCAAGAATGACCTTTTCTTGGAAGTACGACGGATCATTTATGTTATCCAAAATGTTTGGTGTCACACCCCGCTGAGAGCGGAACACGAGGTGCGACATTTTGATTTCATCGCATAAGATACAAAATTCTACCATACATGATTTACAAGAAATTTAGATTTACAATGTTTTAGAAAATACAATCTCATATAATGGGAACCCTTTTTGTCTTTAGAAATCATTTCGTGAGTGGAGGTCTTTGATTATCAATACCTTCAAATAATAAATGGCGATCACACCTGAAAATGATACTCGAAAAGGTCAACATAAAGTTGGTGAGCTCGTAGGTTTAGAAGTAAACCAAGTTGTTGTATTAGATTTTAAGAGTGGACAATAGTGCAATATGAAAGCAGAATGCAAGCAGTAGAAATTAGACTTCCAACAACACATCATACCATAGTAGTCCAAACCCAATCAATAATCAATAGTAATCCACGCGCTTATAGATTTTCAAACCTATCGCCTACCACGTGGAGCTACACAGTCGGCTAAATAATCTTATGCATAAGTTTAAACAGAACTTTGCATGAATAGATGTTTGAATAGAATTTGCATACATAGATTCATGGCATTCACATAAGAAATCATAGGCACATAGCATTGTTCAAAGAGAAATAAAAGGTTTTGCACAGTAGTAAAAGCAGTTTGAAATAGACTTGCGTATCATTTTCCCCAACGGAAAAAAGTTTAAAAAGTGAGGCTACGAGAACTCACCTCGAATAAAGATGATAGTAGCTGAAAATAGATGATCACTAACTAACGCGCAACGGTACCCGGCCACGATCTATGAATAAGTTTTACCTTAGAGATACGTTGTATGAAAATGACTTAATGCACAAGCATTTGTAATAGTATTTGTAAAAGTATTTGTTTAAATGTTGTAAAAAGTTTCGTATCATTAATGTGTGATGGTTGAGTAGTTTGACTTGATGCACTTAGGTCAAAGTGCGATACTAATACGTATTATTTAAGAAGAGAATTAGAATTTTAAGACCTGATAGAATGTTAAGAAATTAGAGATAAATTCGATGAGAAGTGATCGTGAAATAAATAACGACATAAGAGCAGTGAGATTTTTAATAGATAAGGAGACGTATACGCAATGAGAGTTAAATAACTGAGGATTAAGGAAATAACTAAGATATTTCTCAAGTGTAAGATAGTTATAAAAATTCTGACATGACCCGTTTGTTTATAAATGTTTCCCAAGGTCTTTAACCTTATTTTCAACCATTTTTCCTCAAAGAAATCAATTTATGACAAAATGCCAAAACTACATATTTTCGCCCCGTTTTATCGGACCATATTTCAAATGTCTATCTTGACAATCCTAGATCTATATTAAACATAAATTTTCATAAGTTGATTTAATAATTTATTTCAGGAGTCTAATTTCACTTGTTTTCTCTTATTAGGCCAAAAGCCCAATTGTTAGCCGAAAGCACCAGTTAATTCTTTAACTCATAAGTTCACCCTAAATTTGAGTCCACTAGTCAATCCAATTATCAAATCAAAGTCCATCATGTTTAAATATGGTGAAATACTTTAGTTAGTAATTTACATGCGACGACAAGTTGTATGATGTATATAAAAAAATAATCCATGTTTTAGTATATGGTTTGATAGTTATTGGGCCTTATGGCCCATTAGTAGTCCATAGATATTTAGTTCAAGTTTTAGTCTGTTAGTCATTGGGCCTTATGGCCCATTAATAGTTTTCACGCTTTAGTTCGATATTTGCCCCAAAAACCAAGTTTGTTTCAAATAAGACTAAGTATCCCACCATAAAATGCCGAAAGCGAAACATGTCGAAAACTCCAATATAGTATTAATATTCCAAAACGAGACGAACCAACATAAGTCATAGTGATTAAATATCGATATTTCCAAATATCAAAACGAAATAAGTCGAATAGTTATTAGAAATAAGTCAGAAAATAAACCGTTTGGCTTATCAAGCCATAAGCCGTAACCATCGGGCCTTTTGGTCCAAAATATAAAATAAGTATTCAATGATCACTTTTAGCCCAAAGTTTTACGAAACAAGCCCATTAAGCACTTAATAAGCAAATAAGTCTTTTTTAGAATTAAAATAAGCTAGATATGAAATAAGAAAAAATAAGACGAGACTAATAAGTCTCTAAATAAGCTACGGCTTATTCTCTTGTTGGGTCGAAAGTCCAATAAGCTCAAATAAGTTATATTAAGCTCGCGTATAAGCAAATAAGCTAGAAATCCATATAGTTTTTAAAGTAAGCCGCAAATAAGCTAGTAATGAGTCTAAAAATGATAACCTAAGGCTAATAAGGCAAAATAAGTCGCGGCTTAAAATCCTTATTGGGCCGTGGCCCTTTAATCCCAAAAATAAGCTATAATAAGCCCGAAATAAATTACATAAGCTTGAAATCTTGAGAATAAGCCAAGGATAAGCACACGAAATAAGCCGAAACTCAAATAAGCCAAAATACGAAAACCCTTTTCGTTCCCTTTTTGGGCCTAGACCAAAATAAGCCCAAAAGACTCAGATAAGCCGCAAATGGCTTATTTATAAGCCAAAAAATAGAATAAGCTTTTTGATGTCAAATATTATTTTACCACTACAACCAAAATATTAAAATGTTATTTTCTTTGTTTTTCCCGTTTTGCTTAGTTCGAACCAAATGCACCCCTTTAAGGTTTTTCGTAAACTTTAAAGTTTAGATTTTTTTTTGCAAATTGCATTGTACAACTAGCATTAATGCATCATTAGACTACCAAAAGTACAAGGATTAGAGAATTTTAAAGACTTACAAAAACCAGTTTTGAAGAGGATTAAGACTTAGACAAACAACCCTTATGTTGTTTTTATATACCCAAACACAAGTAGAATCAACCCGGATGTGTTTAAACCTTCTTGCTCTTGATCAAAATAAAAGTTATGGATTGTATATGTGTGTTTGTGTTCGGACGTGAGCAAGAGAGAAAAAAAGAGGAGAGAATTTTCTAGTGTGTGTATTTTGGTGAAATGTGTGTGTTTTTTAAATGAGATAAGACAAGTTAAACATGCATGCACTAGACCAAGTTCCTAAAAGGGTGCCTTGTGGTCTCATTATGGTGACCGCCCTTCTTAGGATCCTAGGAAGGATTCCTAGTTGATTTGTCTCTTGTCGGGTTGACTATCAAGCTTAGTTTGTAAATTATCAAAACCCGAAAGTTTTCTCAAAATAAGCATACGATAATAATACGTTTAGATGTCTTAAAATGTTAATAAGAATTGATTTAGAGTTATCGAGTAGTTTTTTGTTCCCGTTAGTTTTGTAAACCGTAAACTGTAAATTCACGTTTTGTGCAAACGTTATCAAAAAATACGAAATAACTTAATAAAATAAGTTTCATTAGAATGACTCAAGATATTTAAACATAATTTAACTTATTGTCGTGCCGGTACGCGTTGGTGATGTTTTTCCCTGTGTGCGGGAAGATTTCTCGGCAAGTGATTTAATGAGATCGTAGACGTATAGAAAAATAAAAATTTGAATCAAAAGTGATTCATTGTTATAGAGATTTGTCGTTTGACAATCGGTTAAACCGTAACTGTTTATCGTAATAGAAGTCAATAAAAGTTAACTTATGAGTTTTGCTATAGAAATGTGATAAAATAGTAGTATGTAGATATACAGTCATAGTATTTTAGGACACTAAGACCTAGGAAAAATCACCGGTTATCACATTTGGATAAGTAAAATCAACAATAGACGTTACTGGGTCAGCAGCCGTATCAATTAAAATTTCTTCAGGTAGATCTACGAAACATGTCCGTTGTTTGGTTCTCCAAGCTCGCCGTCTCCGACTTTCAATATCCATTCTGTAAATTTCTGTATTTCTGTCACATCTTCAGGGCGTGCCCACAGTTAGCTTCATGTTGGCGGTCAACTTAAGAACATTATAATGATCCTACAAGTATTGTCACTTAGAAATAAAGGATTTTAAGGTTTTAGATTGTTAAATGCTTGACTTTAGTGTGTGAGGGGGGGGGGGGATTTGAGTTTTGAGTGAGGGGCATTTTAAAAAAGCAATCAAAATTGATAAGAAAATACAATATAGTATCATCTTTATGGTCTAGCCATGGAGGGCACCGCCCCCAAACCCCAAACAAGGATCCGCCCCTGATTGACATACTCTACTACAAAAAAAATGATAATTTGATCAAACTGAGCCAATATAGTAATAACAACAATTTATATTTGAGTTTTTTAAACAAAATAGAATAACAACTCTAAACTCACATTTAGTTAAATATGCTCTCAAGAGCTTTATAGCATAATTATCTAAAGATAACTGGCCATCTTGGATTGTCGATCTTCTTACCATTTGAAGAGCTCATACCATGATTATATAAACTTAAACACACCATGCCATGAGAAGCACATAAAGATGAATTAAATAAAATCCGAGCGATGCTCGTGCATGTTCCTTTAGACTTTTTGACTATATTGCATTAACCATCCCATTTATTCTGATTTACATAATCGATTTCTATTATCACGCTCGATTCTGAAGTGCTCAAAACTGACTTTTCAAGTAATGCTTATAGAGGAGTCCGGAATCACAGTTATCTTAAAAAGAAGAACTTACGAACATGTTATGTGAATATTAAAAAAACTTATGTAGAATACTAGTAATCTATAACACCAAATAACAATATAGAAATCTAGAGAGAGAAAGTAGATGGGAGAATGGTTCTAGTGAGAGAAAGTAACAAAAAAAGAAAGATTAGATTATATGTGTAAAATGAACCAACCAACACCCTCTCCATGTGTGGAGAGGGTATAAATATATCCACCACTAACCGGCCGTGGGCTTAAGTTATGGGCTTTCCATGTGTCTTTGGCCCGGTTAGCTTACTAACATTACATTTGATTAATCTACGAGCTATGACTAACTATATTGGAAGTGACCGATACTTTTCGTATTCCTAACAATCTCCCCCCTAAGGGAGGTCACTCCAATTTACAAAAACTTAAACCTAGCATACTATGCTTTGACATTAGTCTTGAACTCGTAGTCTTTAACTTCAATCTTTAACTTCAATCTTTAACTTGTGAATTAATGTAGTGATCATTGACTTTAGGCTTTGACTTGTATCTTTGACTTGATATGAATGTGATCTTGAACTCATTGAGATCATCAACAAAGCATAATCTCTTATCATCATCTGATGATCTTTTCCATCTTGTGTACTTGTGACTTTTGGACCGACATGCTCATACTTTTCTTGAGTCTTTGACTTGAAAAGCTTTAATAATAATACGTCTTTCTTGAGATTCTTTAACTTTAACACTTCGTCGCTTCAAGAAGGACGTGCGGTATCAGAGTAGCGGAAGTCTTTGAAGCATGTACTTGAGCTTTCATGATGTCTTTATAATTTTCAGTCGAAAATTGATGAGAAAATACAATATAGTATCATCTTTATGGTCTAGCCATGGAGGGCACCGCCCCCAAACCCCAAACAAGGATCCGCCCCTGATTGACATACTCTACTACAAAAAATGATAATTTGATCAAACTGAGCCAATATAGTAATAACAACAATTTATATTTGAGTTTTTTAAACAAAATAGAATAACAACTCTAAACTCACATTTAGTCAAATATGCTCTCAAGAGCTTTATAGCATAATTATATAAACATAACTGGCCATCTTGGATTGTCGATCTTCTTACCATTTGAAGAGCTCATACCATGATTATATAAACATAAACACACCATGCCATGAGAAGCACATAAAGATGAAATAAATAAAGTCCGAGCGATGCTCGTGCATGTTCCTTTAGACTTTTTGACTATATTGCATTAACCATCCCATTTATTCTGATTTACATAATCGATTTCTATTATCACGCTCGATTCTGAAGTGCTCAAAACTGACTTTTCAAGTAATGCTTATAGAGGAGTCCGGAATCACAGTTATCTTAAAAAGAAGAACTTACGAACATGTTATGTGAATATTAAAAAAATTTATGTAGAATACTAGTAATCTATAACACCAAATAACAATATAGAAATCTAGAGAGAGAAAGTAGATGGGAGGATGGTTCTAGTGAGAGAAAGTAACAAAAAAAGAAAGATTAGATTATATGTGTAAAATGAACCAACCAACACCCTCTCCATGTGTGGAGAGGGTATAAATACATCAACCACTAATCGGCTGTGGGCTTAAGTTATGAGCTTTCCATGTGTCTTTGGCCCGGTTAGCTTACAAACATTACATTTGATTAATCTACGAACTATGACTAACTATATTAGAAGTGACCGATACTTTTCGTATTCCTAACAATCTCCCCCTAAGGGAGGTCACTCTAATTTACAAAAACTTAAACCTAGCATACTATGCTTTGACATTAGTCTTGAACTCGTAGTCTTTAACTTTAATCTTTAACTTGTGAATTAATGTAGTGATCACTGACTTTAGGCTTTGACTTGTATCTTTGACTTGATATGAATGTGATCTTGAACTCCTTGAGATCATCAACAAAGCATAATCTCTTATCATCATCTGATGATCTTTTCCATCTTGTGTACTTGTGACTTTTGGACCGACATGCTCATACTTTTCTTGAGTCTTTGACTTGAAAAGCTTTCATAATAATACGTCTTTCTTGAGATTCTTTAACTTTAACACTTCGTCGCTTCAAGAAGGACGTGCGGTATCAGAGTAGCGGAAGTATTTAAAGCATGTACTTGAGCTTTCATGATGTCTTTATAATTTTCGGTCGAGTATGAGCATGCGGCTATGAATCTGACTCGTCCACGTCTAGCTGCTGTCACCATTAGGAATACCTGCAGGTTTAGGTTAGTGATAATCAACAATTATGGATGAAAGTGTATTTATCACTTCATCGAATACGGTTGCAATAACTATGGTTTCCCGTTGATCAGTATAAATACTGCTTGTGATCGGATAGAATTTCGAAGAATTTTCTTAACAGGGTTTTGCAGCTACACTAGCCGTTCTCATTACCAGAATTTCTCAAAGCAGACAACACGGTATGAGTGAACCAGCGATTTACTATCTCGCCGATTGAAATAAAAATTGATTTGAAAATCAATCAACATGTCACTTGCTAAAGTGTTTTTGTAACACATCAAGAGTTTTTAAACATTTCAAAATTCATCAATCGTCAATTCATATACTAGAACAAGTTTGATTCATATAGAATCACACCATCGTTTCTTTCCAGTAGTCACAAGCTTGATTTGTATAGAATCGTACAAGTCACCTACCAAGAGCTTGTTTGATGTTGGCTCTAGAAGGATTTCCATCGTCATTGTGAATACTTTTGTATCACTCTGATGTTCTGGCACGGATAATGCGTAGGACTCTTAAGTTATTACTTGTTTTCATAATGTGTGAGCAACAAGTATATTTGAACAGTGTCCTAGTAAGATTTATGGATATCTCTTGGCTCTAGACTCAACAGTGCACTTTGGTTTTAGTGATTGGAGGCTGGAGCAGACTGCCGCCTTTTCAATTCCAACTAACTCAGAGTGAGAGAGTTGATAGAAATGCATGTAATCTCTGTGAGAAATGAAACAGAAATCTTTTGAGAGATTCTGAGAGGCTAGGGAGGGTTGTGCATTGCATCACTGGGTCCATGATGTCAGTCTTCAATGTCAGCAATCATCTTTGTGATTCTTGAGAGCAGATGTATTGACCCGGTTTCTGCCTAAGTATAAGGAGTGCTTCTTTCTTTTCATCCTTTATATTAAATTTTTTCTTTTAAATTCTTCAACCCCTTTAGCGCTTACTGAGACTTTATAACTAGTACATTGTTGGGTTTGTTCCGGTACTAGCTCCATCTCAGTCGACACTTTTCCCTTATTCTTGTTTTTACTCCTTTTTCATACCTAAGGACTACTACACTATCTAGTGGAATATCCCTGGGTAGATCCCTTCGGTTCTGGTTGGATCATAGGAATGCATACCTAATCTTAACCACCTTATAACTCCAATACAGTAATTTAAATGGTCGGTCTTTGGTACTTCCATATTTCAGTTAATCACGTAACCATTTGCTCCCCCTTCATATGTGCATCAATTAATCGAAAGAGTTTAGCACATATATGGGATAGCGTACACTTGAGATCTTAAAACTCACATTATTAGCCATACATTTTAATCACATTTTCTTCCTTTATCAAAAATGTTAAATCTTTTAATATTTTAGATATTAATTGATAAATTATGTGCATTCGGGGAGAAGATGTCCAATTATTAACAAGCCGATTATTGGAACATATTAATGCTCTCCCTCAAATTTTGAGGGAATAATATAGTGTTTGAGTACGTTAATTTGAAAAAAAATTGAATTTACTAAGAAATTCTTAAAAATTCGTACTCAAACACTATATAAGCCTAATTATAGTCTACACTAATTATTCACATATTCACAAGTTTTATTATATACGAGAAATTGACTTGAAATGAGTTGAGACAAGATATGACAGAGTCATATTGTCCTTTCGAATAGCCTGAGATCATTCCCATATACCTTTCTACCAACGAACTTCTCTAGATTCCGCATCAACCTCCTTTAATAAAGCTGCTTGTCTATATCCTGAACCATAACCCGAGCCCTTTTCTTGTCTAAGTTACTCCATTTCCTCATTGGCAGGTATTCCATTCTTATTCCCGAAGCAATGTCATGAAGAGCAGTCCAAACATCATTGAGCGTGCCATCAATCTTTTTCTCTTGTACTGATCCACGTATATTATTCCATGAGGGTCTGAGTATGAAGTGTATGTGGTTTTGTTCCTGAGATTCGATCTTTATGTGTCGGATTTAGTGATGTTGAGCTTCTTTTGGTAACTTTCGACACCTAATTGAAGATCTTCCATCCGCCTTTGAATGACAATACATCTGATGTACATACGTAATGCCACATTCAAATCATACCATTCGTCGATTGTGAGATTGGTTAGCTTTTGTTGAACGAGTAGAAGTAACATGTCCTCAATGTCTTGTAGGCGAAGTCTTTTAAAATCACCTTATTTAAACATATATAGCTTCTGATCATCTTGACAAACTTCAATCTCTTCTAGGTGATCGTAGTCATACTTCTTCATGATTTTAAGTCTGGTTAATGCAATAATTCTTCTTTTGGAGTAAACATCTTTAGATGAAGTCAAGTTGCTAGCATACCCGTAGAAGCTTTGGCGTTTGGGACCCCAGTGTAAAGTGCCCAAGTAAGCATGTTGATCATATTTCAATTGCACAGGACTCCACAATTCAAGAACCAAGTCTTCGATCCATTTGAGCTCATAAGTAGCAGCCTTTGTCTTTTTCACAGAAGTTGAGTATCGTCTGCTTAAATCTCCACCCTTAAGATATTCCAGATCTTTATTAATAAAGTAATCCTTAGGGATAATTTGGCGTCCTTGATGATCTTGAATTAACGGAAGAGGCTTTTTGAGATCATACGGATACGGTTTGTTTTCGGGGTTATGCCTGTCAAGTTGTTCAGTTGTTGCTTTAGAACATTCTTCAAGATGGTACTTTAATTCCGTAATACTCTTGCATGTGCCTTTAAGCAGGTTGAATGCCGGTCCAACCAGAATTTCTTGAGTCATATTTAGAATTTTAAGCCGATTCATGACAAATGCAGAGAAATCAAATGAAGTATCATTGAGCTCATCAAATGAAGTGGGAGGTTCTTCAGCACGTGCAACTTGACTTATCCAGATCTGGGGAGGTCGAAATTCAACTTGTTGTCTCTTATTCCAATCAGGATCAGGAGTTGGAGGTCGCTTGGGTTTCTTGAACCAGTCAGCTTTGGTAACCTCCTTGTCAGTGGGTTGTTCATCATTGTCTCCCGTGACGAACTCTTAATCTTGTTGCATGACTGAGTCTTCAACAGTATGATTTGGCTCCTCTGCATGGGCAAACTTGCCAGAAGACTCATGTTGAGATTGCGAGTCATCTTTAGAGGTGCTTGAAGACTTCTTATCCTTTGACCTTGAATCTCTAGAGGACTCAGCATCTTTACTTGATTTCCTTCTTTTCGTCCCTCGGTCTGATCTAGTAGAGGGGTCTCGATCTTTGTCTTTGTCGTCTCGATTCCTCTTCAATGAAAAGACTTCACTATATGAATCAAAGAGATCTTTGTTAATTTGATAAGACTTGACCAATGCATCGTAAAGTTCCCTTTTATGGTCAGCTATGTCATATGACTTATTCCTCTCCATCTTGTCTATGAGGATCTTGTAACGATCAATTATAGCAGGAATGGAGGAGAGAGCTTAAGCATAATGGTCAACTTGCTTTATCTCTGACAAATCTTTTTCCCGGTTAGTGACTGTTTCATTGAATTTGAATACAGAAGCGAAGTCCGGAAGAGAAGTAAATGAGGTTGTAGCTTCAGAAGTTATTGGTGTAGGAGTTGGTGTTGCTTCTTGTTATAGAGGATTGAAGAAAGGAGGTGGTGAAGGAGCGGTTGTAGCTGATGTGATTTCATGATAAACTATAGTATCCATCAAGGAAGCAATCATAGTGTCAGTAGGAGAAGGATTATCATGGTTTAGGAGCTTACTTGTAAAGTCGAATGAGACAGAAGACCTTTGTGTTGGACCTCCAGTCTTTTGTGTGTCAAGAACAGGTGTAAGTGTCATATGAGCATCTTCCTCTTCTTGCTCAAATCCTGACTACTAAGAAGCATTTTGTTGATTTGCTCCACCCTGATCAGCATCAGTCATGTCAGCATCTTTGTTTCCTAGATTGACATTCACATCTTTATACAACTCCTTGGTGACCTCATTATCTTCTTATTCATCCATCTTTTCACCTTCTTCAACATTGAATTCATCATCATATTCTTCTTCTTCTTCTTTGTCATGTTCTTTATTAGACTTATTGGGATCAGGAATTTCATCACTGTTAGATTCCGTCCTTTCGTCATCACTCTCATCATTATCATCACTATCATCATCATTAATATCAACATCATCTTCAAAGTCATCTTCATCATTATCCTCTTCATCACTATCTCCCCAATACTCTTTATCACTTTCAGAAGCATATATGGGTACATCAGGAACCCCTGGTATAGTACTAGTTCCTTCATCTGTACCAAAAGTCTTTTGTTACTGCTCATCAGGAATCTTTGACTGAGTGTTAACTCCATCACCTGAGCCACTTGCGTGAGAACTATGAAATTGTGTCTTGCTTCTTTTGGTAGCCAGCTTAAGTTGTTCAGCTTCAGTTAATGCAAACTCAGATAATATACTAAACCGTTTGTCCTTTGGCTTTTGTCTTCTTTGCAGTTGCTTCTTCTTGTTAGGTTTAGCCACATTAGCTTTTGACTTGATTCTGGTACCTTATGTTAACTTTGAAACAGCTTCTGCTCGTGATGTGTCCATAATCAGCTTTCTTTCGAACGTACTTTGGTTTTGGAGCTTTCTCTCCAGAGGCAAAAGCGTAGTATGTCTTGTAAGCAATGGATTCCATCATTGCTTGGTTTGTTAATTCCTTTGGGTGAATGATACCATATACTTGAGTATCTTCATGTCTAGAGATACATCTCATAGAAGTAAACATGGTGTCATCTTGAGCAGTGTGCCAAAACATCTTGTTTCTCCTCAAAATACACTGATCCTTTGACATGAAGTAATCAATGATGATCTTTGTGAATCTAGGATATGACATCTTGTTTGTCTTCTTAGCATATTTGTTTTCAATCTGGAATAAGAAATCTTCCTATAGTAGATACACATAATCGATATTCTTCTTATGGAACATACCCCAGAGAATTTGAGCTCAAGACAGACGAATCTTGTCCATTCCAGTTTCTTTGCCACTTAAGCACTTGTTGATGATGGTAGCAAATGCTCTCCATGGTTGATGTAAGTAGTCAACATTTACATCAGTGAGATAAATGATGTCTCCAGTGTGTCCTAGATCTTCGATGAAAGAGAGAATGCCATGTTCCAGTGGGAGGTCTTCAAACTTTTGTCCTGGAATTTTTAGGCAAAACTGGAGAATTTCTCAGAACATATCAACATCGAGAGAGACTTTCTTCTTGTTTATTTTGAATCTGATGGATGACTTATGAACGGAAACTGCAGCCCAAAATTCTTGCATATAAATAGCAGGAACATCTGCAGTGATCAGGAATGCACGGTAGAAGGGAGTGAGAGCAAGAGCATCCAACACAACTCAAAATGTAGCTTCTTTTTGTTTGATGTCTGTTTTGAGTCTCATGTTGCATTTCCCGAACTCAAGACGGTCCGCAGGAGCAACAAGAGCATCATCAAGGGCTTTCTGTTGTGCTTGAGTGGTATTTATGTTTCTGCTAAGATATGACCAATACAGTTTATATATATAACCAATTTTATATATAACACACTATAAGGCCTTTGATTGTTGAATACTTAAGCTTGATGCATGTTGTGATATCATTCTAATGATTAGGTGCATTGAGGCATTTAGCATTATTGAATAAGATCTAATCATCCAAAGGGAAACTTAATTGGGCATAATGTGAAAGGCATTAAGACTACTGAAATAGTATTTTTGGGAATCCTATTCAAACTAACGTGTAGAGAATAAGGTAACCTAATACATGTTCAGATATCCTTGTTGAACCTTGATATATAGCTTACTTAACTTGATTAGATTGCATAATTAACCAATTTTAATTAACTACCTAACTTGAGTTGAAAATTGCCTTCAGGAAAAATTCAATATTAAAATTTCTTAGAATCTATTGCTAAATCGCCTCCTGTTAAATCGCCTCCTCTATAAGACTGATAAATCGCCTCCTATATAGGATTGTTAACTCTCTTCCTAAAGGAATTGTTAAATTGCCTCATTAATACGTTTGTTAATATGCCTTCTTAATCATGATGTTAATTCGCCTCCTAAATGAGGTTGTTAAATCGCCTTGTGAGGCTAAGTTGTTAACTCGCCTTCTAAAGGGAGTTTTTAACTTGCCTCGTGAAGGAAGCTATTAACACGCCTTATGATGGCATTGTTAACTCGACTTCTGAAGAAATTTTGTTAACTCGCCTTGTGAAGGAAGTTGTTAACTCGCCTCACAAAGGCAGTTGATAAATCGCCTTCTTAATACATTACCACAAACTTGAAATGTTTAAGCATTGACATATGATCATTTAACTAGCTTATCATTTAAACAACACTTGCAAGCATTCATAACAGACTTAAACCACAGAAATGACAAGATTATTCCAAAAACAAGCATGTTTAAACATTATAATACATTCATTCAAGAAACTACAAACAAGGATGAGGATTTAAGGCTCAAACACATTCAAGGTTGTAAATACAATCGACCTATCACAAAACCCACAACATATTACACTAAAACCCAAAACCTACATTTTCGCTAACAAGAATTAACAATAACCCATTCAAATGATAACTAATCACAAAACTTTTTAAACCGAGTGTTCTACACACCTAACCTAACGAAACCCCTCAATCAATTTGAGATTTTAATCACATTTGATTTTGACTAACCCTAATTCAAGATTTAGGGAATTCGAGATCAAACGTGAATGAAACATTAATTCCTTTGAGATATATGTAGATTAGGAAGTGAGGAACGAGTTTCAAGTTATACCTTTTTCTTGATAATCACTGGAAATGGAGGATTGAAGAGTGACGATTTTGAATGAGGGCGAGGGAGAGAAAAAATTATGATAAGTGTGTTTGTGTGTGTGAAAAACGGGGTGGGTGAAAGTGTTATAAAACAAATTTCGTTTTTGACACTTTTGCCCCCTCTAGTTTACTATCTTATGCATTTTTCTTATATAAGTTTTATTAGGCAAGTAAAGTTTAACAAATGGCACAAATAGTCCCTAATGTTTTTAACTAGCATACATAGAAACTTATATTTGCACATATACTCCCTAAAGGCATAAACACATAACAGTTAAGGCTCACAAAAACTAAACTTTATTAACTCCCCTTTAATTGTTAACCCGTTATTGTTTAAAACCTTTTCCTTAATCACAAACTGATTTTATAAAGAATATATTTGACATTATCTCCTCCTCAAACAATGACCCGTTTTCTATTTAAAGAGCTGTAGTCGTTGTTTGAGTGGTCAAATGTACTTGAAATTCATTTTCTAATGAATTAATGTTTATTCTAAAAATCCAACACCAATTAAATAAGATTTCTTTTATTTTCACACATAAGCGCACTGACACGTACACTTATTGAATATAAGAAGCACGGGTTGTGATGCAAAGTAATCACAAGCCTTTGCATGGTCATAAAGTAGACCATGCTTGAGAATAAATTCTCGTTATGAGGTCAAGTTTTCTTTTTAAAATACTTGCCTTTAAGATGATGACCGGGTTGCTATATGAAATAATAGCAAGCCATTTTTGGCATGTTTTAAAAACTTTTGAACTTCTGCTCGAACTTCATTTACAGCCTCGTATCATTATTAAATGACATTTCTAAGGCCGTAAATGTTATCGATTTTTAGAAGACATGCCAGAGATACATATTTTTATATTTTTTTAATTTTTTAATTTTTAATTTTCTTTTTGAAAAATTTATATAAAAGAAAAATATATTTGTGTTTTTATGTTTTCTTATGTACATATGATACAAGATATGAGTTACCACCATCACTCTTCCGTTTCCTCTGCCAAACGTTTCAACGTTTCCGGAGACATGCTTCTCATACCGAGCTTTTCGATCAAGAAGTTGAATCTTTCTCTTGGTAAGGGTTTGGTGAAGATGTCAGCCAGTTGGTATTCAGTCCGGACAAAGTATAGTTTCACGACTCCATTCTCCACTTGCTCTTTTATGAAATGGTAGCGAACATCAATGTGCTTAGCTCTTGAGTGTTGAACATTGTTGCAGCATAAGGCAATCACACTTTTGTTGTTACAGTACAGAGGAATCTTATTGAATTGAAAACTGTAATCTGTTAGTTGTGAACGCATCTATAGGATTTGAGCACAACACCCAGATAAGGCAATATATTCAGCCTCTGTACTCGAGATGGCCATGCACTTTTGCTTCTTGGACGACCAACTAACAAGTTTGTCACCTAAGAACTGAGCGCTTCCCGTACGTCTAGTGTCCTGACATCCCACGTGGTCGGCATCTGCATATGCTGTTAGTGACATATCGGTATCCTTCGAGTACCAGAGACCTATGTTGATGGTTCCCTTAAGGTATCGAAAGATCCTTTTCACCGCTTGTAAGTACTTTTCGGTAGGCTTTGCCTGATACCGAGCACATAAGCAGACTGCATAGATAAGGTCATGTCAACTGGATGTAAGATACATAAGGGATCCAATCATGCCACGATAAAGTGTAGCATCAACTGGTGTCCCCTGTAGATCTTCATCCAGATTATTCTTTTCAACCATGGGTGTGTTAACAGAATCAGTAGATAGCAAACAATATTTCTTAACAATTTTAGAAGCATATTTAGATTGGTTAATAAAGATGCCTCAGGGACTTTATAAAATTTGTAATCCTAAAAAGAATGACATCTGCCCTATCATTAACATCTTGAACTTAGTGGTCATTTGATTAGCAAACTTATTATACATGGCAGTATTAGTGGATGCAAATATTATATCGTCAACATAAATTTGTACCAGTAATAAGTCGTTCCCAGCTTGCCATGTAAAGAGTGTTAGATAAAATGCACCTTTAGAGAAATGTTGTGAGATTAGGAAGCTTGACAGCATGTCGTACCATGCATGTGGTGCTTGTTTGAGACTGTAGAGGGCCTTCTTGAGCTTGTACACATGTGATGGGTTGTTTTGATCAACAAATCCTTCTGAGTGAGAAATGTAGACCTCTTCTTTGAGCTCGCCATTTAAGAAAGCTTATTTGACGTCCATTTGGTAGATCGTCATATTCTTATGAGCAGAATTTGCTATGAAGATTCGGATGGCCTCTATTCTAGCAACCGGTGCAAATGATTCCTCGAAATCGATTCCCTCTTCTTGCCTGAATCCTTGAGCAACGAGTCTAGCCTTATTCTTTAGTACCCCGCCAAATTCATTTGTCTTGACTTTATAAATCCATTTAAGTTTGATCAATAACACTTTATCTGGACACAACACCAATTCCCAAACTTGTAGCCTTTTAAATTCATGAATTTCTTCTTGCATTGCATTGATCCATGACGGTTCGATCATTGCTTGTTTGAAGTTCTTTGGTTCTACTGAAGTTAGGAAGGTTTCACATTTGCTATAGGATGATCCTTAGTCCATCTACCAAGGTGTTCAAATAGAGTGTGGGTTTGTTTCACATTCGATGATGATCCTTGAGAAATCGAGTCTTCATGAAGAGATTTATGAAGTAGATCATCACGAAAAGTTCGTGGTTTAGGTAATTCTTCAAAACCTTGAGAAATGTTTGGAGAATGTTCTTGTTATTGTGTTGATGGAATACTTATTGATGGAGCATCCTGTTCAATAGAAGTTGACACAAGAGATTCGGCTAAAACCACAGCTCTCGGAGCAGCAGCTTCTTGAACTGGAGAAACAAAAATTGATGATGGAGTGAAGTATTCATCGAACATAGGTTGAAATAAGTGATCCTAATCATCTCTGTTTGGTGGAATATAAGGTTGTTGAGAAACAGTGTTGGAAACGAGTCCTGAACTGGATGTTGTAGGAGTCATAGATTAGAAGCCTGGGTCCTGAACTGAATTGTTCAGAAGCCATTACTGTCAGCTCATCGAATGTCACATGAATTGTTTCTATAATTTTACGGGTTCTTTTGTTGTAGATTCTGAATGCTTTCTTTGCGGGTGCGTAACCAACGAAAATACCAATGTCAGCTTTTGCATTTAATTTACCCAAGTCGTCATTATCATTGGTAGGATAATAGAGTGCACCAAAGACATGAAAGAAGGATAAATCCGGTTTCTTATCTTGCATAAGCTCATATGGAGTTTTGTTGTATCAGAGGCGGATTAAAGAATGGTTTTGGGTGTAACAGGCTGTGTTGATTGCTTCGGCCCATAAAAATAATAGTGCTTTAGAAAATCTTAACATTGTTCGAGCAGCTTCTACAAGAGTTCGGTTTCGCCTTTCGACAATGCAGTTCTGCTGAGGAGTGCGAGCAACAGATATTTGATGCGAGATGCTAACATTTTCATAAAATTCACGAAGTGTTTGATTGACAAATTCGATTCCATTATCTGTTCGAACATTACGGATGGTGGCATTTAAACGAACTTGAATATTTTTGATGCATTTGATGATGGCCTCTAGAGCTTCATCTTTTGATCTTAAAAATCTAACCCAAGTAAATCTTGAGTAATCATCGACAATCACTAAGATATACCTTTTCCCGTTAATACTCGCCACACGCATCGGGCTACACAAATCCATATGCAAAAGGTATAGTTTCTCTTGGTTAGTGTCTTCATCTTTGGTTTGATGAGAGGATTTCTTGCTTTTTCCTAATGCACATGCTGAACATAGATGATCTTTCTTAAATTTAAGCTTGGAATGCCTCGTGCAAGACCGTCTTTAGCTAGTTTGTTAAGAGTACCGAAGTTAAGATGTGATAACCGACGGTGCCATAACCAGCTCTTAGTCTTTGACGCTTTGGATAGAAGACAGATCAGAGATGTTTTAAGCATGTCGTCAAGAGAAATTGTGTACAAATTTATGTCTCAGGATCCGGAAAGTAGATAAACACCTTTTAAATTACGAATAAAGCAAGTGTTTTTTCGAAATGCAACTTCAAGATCCGCGTAGCAAAATTGACCAACAGAAAACAAGTTATGTCCAAGCCCCTCGACATAGTATACTCTTGAAATAGTAACATTTCTGAGCTGATAGTCACCATAGCCCATAATTCTTGCAATATGGTCATTCCTAAATCTAACTGTACCCAGAAATTTACTAACAAAGTTCATAAGCTGAGAGCGTTTCCCTGTCATGTGTTTCGAACATCCAGAGTCCAAATACTAGAGAATAATATGGACAACCTGTCATGACAAGAGAAGAAGAAGATGTAATATCTATAGTATTGGATCCCCAAGTATGATTGGGTTTTGAGTGGTTAGCATTCTTAGATTCTACAATCTTAGCTTTTTTACTCGAACCTACATTTTAAACATTTTTGGGTTTCCTGCTATAGACTTTAAGCTCTGGTTTTTGTGTTTCAACTGAGTAGGAAGTGGTTTTCTTAGGAGGCACTACATTAGCTGAACTGATCCTAGTTAAAGGGAACTAATTACCAACTATAGTAAAAGTTCTGCCTGTTGGTTTCCACTTAAGTCCTACTCCAGTGAATATATAACCCGTAGGTTTCCAAATATTTTATTTTTTATGTTTCTTAGCATATTTAGCACAGCTATTCACATTTTCCACAAAATCAAGAAGACACTTATCATGAACACCATCAAACATAGATTTCTTACAATTATCACAAATAGGTTCAGAATTTGCATTTAACATTGAATGCTTAACATCAACATCACGAATAGGTTCAATAACATTATTCTTTTTATTAACTTTCCTAGATTGGGCTTCTACTTTATTCTTCATGTTCCTACTTGGTGTTCGCGAGATCCTATCATTATTTTTATTGCATGTAGGCTTTGATCTGTAATTACTAGTAGAACACTTCAATCCTATAGGAGACAACACAGGTGTGTTAGAATCTGATGTTGTAGATGACTCTACCTGTTTAATGTTGCTTGAGGATGTGAGAGGTTCAACAAACATAACTTTCTTGACCTTGCTTTTGGGTGTGATAGCAACCTTTTTCTCATTAAGTTTAATCGAATTAGGGCACATATCTCAAACATATACAAGTAACTCTTGAATTTGTTGGGCATGCTTACAGGAAAAGTCTAACTCTTTATCTAAAGGTTGTTTTGCTTTAGCTTGTTTGACTATTCCCTGAAGAATATCAGCTTGTTCCTGAGTGTACTTAAGGTAATCAATGTGAGCTTCCCTATTTTGCAATAACCTAGTAGCTAAAGGTTCTAGTTCTAGCTTGAACATGCCTGGAACAATAGTGTAGGCAGATGGTGTTTGTGCAGCAGTATCAATAATTTCTTTTCCTTTTAATTTTCGTAAATCATTTTTCAATGATGTTATCACAAAAACCTTATCTTGAATTTGAGCTTTTAAATCCTCATTTTCAGCAGATTTTAAGTTCAGTTTATCAATTAAAGAGTCACTCTGTTCTTTAGTACGAACACCGAGTCTTTTTTGATTGGTCACAACTGCCTCCTTTAGAAACCTATTTCACATGATTAATTTCATTACAAAGACGCTCGTTTTCCAAAAGCAATTTTGCCATACTATTTTCCAGTTCCACATTTTTGGTCTTTTTTTCACAATAATCATAATCGACATTCTCTTCCTTGGACTTTTCTCTTATTGATTTTATAATATCCTTCACAAACAAATGGTATGTCTTGTCGTGTAGGCTGAGCATATTTCAAATCATTTATTTGTCTAATATTCTAGAATTTCAAAAGCATTTTGATTATCACAAGATTTATCTTTTTGAAAAATTTCTTGATTAAGTTGTATTGACGATTCAAAAGAAATACCATATTTTTCATGTTGTGAGTACCTTTTCAAAAGATCTTTATGCGCATTTTATGATTTCAAAAGCTCAGCATCAAGATTGAAACACTTATCACAAGATTCATTTCGCTTTCTTTCCATTTTCACAGATTCACCAATCAAAGACATATAATTCATCACAGCTAAAAGAACATCTTGAGTCATGATTTCATGTAAGAGTCGATTATTTTCCAAAATTAATTATTTCTTAACAATTTCCAAACATTGTCAACTGAAGACTGTCTGTACTTCTATTATTTCATTTAGAAGATCTTTATCAAACACATTGAAGATGTCTTTTAAAGATTTAGAAAAAAGGAATAATTATTCATGTTAAAAACAGCTTTAGTATGTTTCAAACCCCATTCATCTTTTGTAATGAGCATCCAAGTGTTGACCTCTTCTTACACCACAGGTTAAACTGGGCGTAGATGAAAATTTAAATGCTTTTTTAAGTCTTGCATTCACCAAACGTACCATAGGTATTACACTGGGAACTTCCATTTACATGGGGATGGTTGGTTGGATTAAAGATTCAATGGTAGGATTGGATGATACGAAACCAAGAAAGGCTTTTACAGCATCCAATTCTTGTGTGGGAGTAAAACGTTTTCCAAAATCTTCAGATAGTCTATTTAATTTTTCATAATCAATATGTTTATGAGAAATGTTTTTTTAATAACCTCTAGATCATTTCCTTTTTCAGACATTTTTGACCGACCCTCTTCTTCCAAAATCAAAGTCTCTTCATCATCAATCACAGGCATAGCAACATGTTTAGCAGAAATAACAATACCATCATACAAGGTTGGTTTAATACCGCTGAGCTATCTTAAGATAAAACAATTTTATAACTTAGGAGAGCTTGTTGTGTATATTATCACTAAAAAGCTTGATTGCTTTGTTAACATGTTGCACTGTTAGGAGCAATTGAACCTCACTTTAAAAAGAATATTATCAAGTTCCTTTATCTTCTTTTCTAAATCAATTTCGTTTTCCATATATTTATTTTCTTTTTCTTTGGATTCATTTTTGAAAACAATGAATGTTTGCAATAAACATTTCTTTTCTTTGATTTGTTTAGAAAGATTTTGCTCAAGTGAGTCAACTTGTTCTTTCAGTGCAAGCTTCTCTTTAATCATATCATCCATTTGAGAATCAATTATTTTTTTACGACTGCTTAAATCAATATTAAGACGTTGTTCAAAAGTTTTGACTCGTTCTTTAATATCTATCTAGCTCAGCGGTTACTGATTCATTATTATGTTCCTTTTTAGCCTTTTCCTAATTGTTTACATGATTAATCATTTGTTCCGACATTTGTTCAATCACAGAGAAGATCATTGAATCTTGTTGTGCTTGTAAATTAGTATCTTGAACATTTGCCTGTTGTGTTTCTTGCAAATATTGAGAGTATGGAATGATATTGCTATCACTATGTATCTTATTATCTGTAAAATCCACAACTGGTGGTTGTTCAAAATCCTGCATTGAATGCACACTTTGATTTTCCATATCATTAAGATAGGTTTTGAAATGAGGTACCTCTGAGATAACGTCAGAACCATAGTTGGAAATGTTGGCCATGAGAACCACTTTTACATTCGAGATATCATCACAGTCAGAATCATAAGTATCAAGATCCTCAGTCTGAAAAGCAGCATTGTTTGGAATGATTGTCTGAACAGCTTGACCATCTGGAACCCCTCTCTTGGCATCTGCAAGAAATGCAGTTGACTCTTCATCCCAAAATATTGTACCATCTTCCATAGCTTCACCTAACATTGTCGTTTATCCTTATACCATGCTGCATTCCATAGTCTCTTCGGCTAGAGGAAAAAAGAAAAAATCCCCAGAGTGGTACATTGCCTAGCCATAGTCACTTTATTACCTTGATAGTTTTAAGCATTTACAACCCTTGCTGTCCACTTTACATTGTTTCCCCAGAACTAGTAGCAATACACTTATACAGACCATAATAAACTTTGAACCTTGTCTTCCCTGAACTTGTTGCACTGTAACCCTGCCATCTTGAATAGTGGATTAGTTTCTTGGATTTGATGAAGTTCTAAGTTGATTATTGGTTGAGGGGAACCTTGAGGAAGCTACAATTGTTAGAAAATCCATTGCCTTGTTGAGAAAAGCGATGGATCATCTCCTGAAGAGAAAACAAGAACAGCAAAACCTGAGTCCATAAGAGGTGACTCAGTTATTGGTTGTGTAGAAACTTGAGGTGATTGATAAGCAATTTGTGGAACTGATGAGGTTTGATGATTCATTTGAGACTGATATGGATATGATGGTGGAATGGATGAATGATTGAATTGAGGTTGTGATGGATAAGTAGATGAGTAATGTTGAGTGAGATGAATTGATCCATATTAAGACGGTGAAAACTGTTATTGAAGCTGAGGATTGTTGTATGAAGACTGATAAGTGTTGAAGTGAGGTTGTGTCATCTGCTGATTTGCAACAAATGCAAGTGGATCTTGATTGCGTTCACGCAGAAGACGGACTTCATTTGCATGGAGTTCGTGTTGTTCAAGATATGCATGAAGCTGATCAAAGTTGGTAGTATGCAAATCCTTTACGAGCTTGACATCAGTCACAAACTTACTCCATTCAGGTGGAAGACTGTTTAAGAACTTGGTATTAACTTGAAATTGCTCCATTTTCATGTTGTAAATGTTCCTGTCATTAATCAGCTGAGTGAATCTCAAGTAATACTTATGAAGTGATTCCCCCTTGATGTGAGAAAACTTATCAAATGAATCATACAGTTTACACTCTCTTTCCTTCTTAGTCAAAGAGGTACCTTGGATCAGTAATTAAACTCTCTCCCATAAATCTTTGGCAACTCTGTGCTGGTTCACAAGTAAATGGATATCAGCTGGAAGACCTTAAAGAATGATACTGGTTGCCTTCATATCACAATCAGTTTGAATTTTCTCTGCAGCAGATAATTCAACATATTTCTTTGTTTTGGTCACCCCATTCTCTTCAACAGTAGGCCAAATGAGAGGACCGTTTTCAACTGATTCAAGTATCATTCTTTCGTGCTCTTTGTTTTGCATGTATAATTCCATTTTACTTTTCCAAGAATCATACAGTCATTGTCCAACATTGGTGGACGATTGTCAGCACCGGAGAGTATCATGTACTTAGCAAGAGTATTCTTTTGTCCAAGTGGAATCATTGAATCCATGTTGATTTGATGTTATTAGATTACTTGTGGATCGAACGGTGATTGAAAGTAATTGTGTTTTTAGTGAGTTGTCTTTTGAGTGTCGTAAATCTTGAAACTACACAGGATTTTACAACTCTTGATAAAACTGGGAAGACAATTGAATGTTTCACGGAATTTTACAAATCAAAGAGATAAACCGTATAATTTACTTTAGCAAATTTGAGTTTTGAATTTAGTTTAAGTGAATTAATTTTCCATTTAGAAGTTGTTAAATCGCCTTACAAAGGGAGTTGATAAATCGCTTTATAAAGGAAAAACTGTTAATTCGCCTTGGCTTAGGATTCTTGCTAAATCGCCTTGTGAATGAAAGCTGTTAAATTGCTTGTAAAGGAAATCTGTTAAATCGCTTTGCACTAGGAAACTGCTAAATCGCGTTGCACTAGAAAACTGTTAAATCGCCTTGCACTAGGAAACTGCTAAATCGCCTTGGACTAGGAAATTGTTAAATCGCCTTGCACTAGGAAACTGTTAAATCGCCTTGCACAAGAAATTTGTTAATTCGCCTTTAACTGAAATTGCTAAATCGCCTTCAATAAAACGAAACTCAGATTTTTCAAAACACATAAAGACTCATTTTTGATCATTTTTACCCAAAATTTCTTGTACAACTAGTATTACTAAGCCTATAGGTAGCTTAAAATGCAAACTTTATGGTTTTTAAGCCAAAAATTTTGAAATCAAGAATTGTACTTTTTAAAGCTTTTTTGAACACAAGGATGATGTTTTTCTTGAATCTAAGCTTGTACACCTATATCCTAAAGACACTAGACCAGATTTACCAAGGTAAATGATCCTTTAGTGTACATAAAAAGCTTCGAATACAAGAAAAAAAATAAGAAAAATGGTACGATTTGATAACAAAAAACGAAACAAACAAAACAAACACAAAACTAAACCAATCACGCCATGGATTTTGATACCAATTGTAGAATACTAGTATTCTATAACACCAAAGAACAATATAGAAATCTAGAGAGAGAAAGTGGATGGGAGGATGGTTCTAGTGAGAGAAAGTAACAAAGAAAGAAAGATTAGATTGTATGTGTAAAATGAAACAACCAACACCCTCTCCATGTTTGGAGAGGGTATAAATACATCAACCACTAACCGGCCATGGGCTTAAGTTATGGGCTTTCCATGTGTCTTTGGCCCGATTTGCTTAATAACATTACATTTAATTAATCTACAAGCTATAATTAACTATATTATAAGTGACCGATATTTTTCGTATTCCTAACAAATTACAAACAAAGTAACAGGTAACATGTTTTGAGTACGCTATGCAATTATGATTGCTGACGTGTCATTACCGCATCCATTGTTATTTTTGGATAGTACAATTCACCGGATCGTATATACACACACACACACACACACACACACATATATATATATATATATATATATATATATATATATATATATATATGATAAAGATCATGATAAAGATCAGAATAAAATGACAAATATTCGTGAGAAGGATTAAAAGATTTATTTTTTTAAAAAAAGTTCTCAAAATATTCTGAAAAAAATTCCAAAATCGTGTATGTTGGTTGCCATGAAAAAGTGTTTAAGGATAGTAAGATAGAGTTAGTTTTTCTAAAAGTGGATAGTTTTGCCGAAAAAAAATTATGAAAAAAAACGTTTGTGCATTAAATCGGTTTTTTGTGGAGACATCAGAAAACTGTGCAGTTTGTTTACCCCAACTTCTTTGATTTTGCACATCAAAATGTTATTGCGCTGATCTAACTATAATAAGTCGAAAAAGTTTGTGCATCAATTTTTTTGGTGCATCTAAATTTCTTTTTGCGCACTTAACAAAAATGTATAAAAACTCAAAAATTAGGAAAAAAACTCTTTTACAAAAGTTTTATGCTCGAACATACCTGATTTAATGCGTATTTTTTTGGGATTTTTTGAGAACTTTTTTTAAAAAGTTTTGCTTTTTATCCTTCTCACGAATATTTGTCTTTTTATTGTAAACCTTCGATCTATATATATAATGTATAGATATAGAGATATAGGTATATATTAGTAACACGCAGTAGGTATATATACACCACACCCACACAATACAAGTTTTTTTTTTGAATAATTTAATTTAATTTTTTTTTTTTTTAATATATTTATATAGTATATAGGTATTATAGATATATTATACTATAATATGTGTGTGTGTGTGGATAAAAAATGTATTCCAAATATTTTTGTTACACAATACAATTATTGGAGTATGTTTAGATTTATGCCATTCCTTAAACATAAATTTCAGTCTCATCCAATCATTTGTTTTCTTAATAAGACCATGTACCTTAGATCTGCGTTAATGGTAATGCTTTTGAATCTAGGTGAGTTGCAAATGACTGTATTGTAGTAGACTTCTTGAGATGAAGCCACATTGTTAACATACATTAAGAGAGTCGGTTAATATGTCCAACGAAATTATACACTGTATGCATATAACTTTTTATTGATTTCGAGATTACCTTAACACCAATATCGAGTTTTTTTGTCTCCAATAGTCCTACCTTCACCAAAAGCAACAACCTCGCCACCTTGTGGTTTAGTTTGTGCAGTTGATGGCAGTCACCTATACTCTTCTCCTCTGCAGCCTTGATTTTTATCAACACTATATCACCTAATGGTTTTAATGAAGTGTACTGAAGGATAAAATGAAAGACGTCATAAATGAGAATATGCATGAACTTAGTGAAAAGAAGAACAACAACTTAACCAGTTAACCTTATCTTGATCCTTATAGGCTTAAAGACATGGTTATGATGTGTTAGCAAAGTGGGAGGAGAATAAACTATTAACCTAACTTCATGTAACCTCACATCAAAACAAAGAACATAACTGAAGTTATTGTCCCTTCTAGCAGACTCATTGTTTTTTGCCCAGAGACAGATTGTTTTTTGCCCTAAGAGTGGAAGCTTATGTTAAACCAAATAGCAGTAGCTAAGTTTTTCACTGAGCTATGTCAAGTAAATCCACACTACTCCAGCTCTAGAACTTAAAATCAGAAAAGAAGAATAACATAAAATCTGGTTTATACACAATAAGAGGAATCCTTCCATTTTGTATCTCCTATTTGGCATTTCTTAATTTCACTTAATCAATAGTATAAAACATGAACCATTCTTTACACTCAATAATAAATATACTCGAAAAGTGTCTAACCTGTTGGTGAAGTTGTTTGCTTCGTAACCCAATTGCACATTTAGCCACCTGCAGTGCGGTATAATATACAAAATCACATTTAGCCAACCGCACTCAATAATTTTGAACAACGAATCCATTTGAGCTTTATCGAAACTATTATGAATGCAGGTAAAAGTAGATCACATCCAAGTTGTTCAAAATGTAGAATGAATTACATAGTTTCCTTATATTAATTGTCTTTGTGAGTAAACCACCACTTTAGTTGTCCAATAGGTGATAACGTAAATGTGAGTAAACAGATGCATATTCATGCTGCATGTCAAGTAATGGTTACTGAAGATATATTGTGATCTGGTATTCAGATTTGATGCAAATAATCACTGCAGAATAGTAGGGGTCATGGTCAAACTCTGGCCTTACCAATCACCTTCGCTCATATTGATGTATATACACTCAAATATATTATTTTAGTGCTTTATGTTACCTTATAACATAGAATAAGGCAAATCTTCATGATCACATCATGGACCTGAAGATGCCTGAAAGATCAGAACATAGTCGCAGTCTTTGCTTGATTTAAAGTAAATCAATAGGTCATTTAGATACAAAAAGTACCAATACTAAATAACTGTTAATTCATTAATGAAGATGTCAAACCATGAGTCCATAACGTTAGCAATAGTTAACGCGCCTAATTAAAGGGTTTCAAAGACAAAAGCTAACTTTCAATTTGTTATTAATGTAATAAGATGATGTTAGTTATTTGTTTATTATATCGGTAATAGGTCAAAGGGTGTAAAATAAGAAAGCATTAGCTTATTGAAAGGGGTTAATTAGTTGAAAGTTACACAAACTACCCGTTTAGACCCATTAAGAACCCACCCATTTTGTCACCTCTAGTTAATAGCATACCTTCTCGAGTGTGTCCTCAATGGTGTCATCGATCAATTTCTCACTTCCATCTTTATTAAGCATATTATCAGAAAATGTGGCAAGTAACTCTACACTTGCACTTCCATATATAACCTTGTTGTATAACACTTCAAATGCTTCTTTAAGCGTCTAAAGAAAAGGAAGAATTAATGCAAGTAGTATCTACTATATTATGATGATACTTGAAAGAAATTTGACATCATAAATGCATCAGGTAAGACTTTTTTGTTTGGTTTTTTACTTTACTTATCCTATTCCTCGCATTCAGTGACATGTTTAGGAAAAAAAACTTTTAAATAAGTTAGCTAACTTCAAAATCACAGGAGCAAGGACTTCCAATGATAACTACAGTTGATTTATCACCTTTTTAGTTTTGCATGGTAAAAAATTTGTTTGTAAGAGCACAAGATCCATGCTAACACCTCTGTATAGCCAATCACTACAACCTAAAGAGAAAAAACAACCAAAAGTCTTTTTATTATTATGGATTTATGATACATGTAATAATGAAAATAAAAGAACTTTATCACACTCACCTCCGTTCAGATAGGGTCATTGAATTGATTCAGAGGCAAGGGCTTTATAGATGCAAGTGTCAGCTGTAAAACAACAATATATTTGTGTGATGTATAGACGTATTACTAATAATTATAGCTTTACCATCTTATTTCTTTAATATATAGACGTATTACACCCTGATTCTATGTGACTTTTACTTTAGATGGATACATTATCTCGGAATCGTCAACATTAATAGGTACACTATAAAATATCAAACTATTGACATATATATTCAAACATGTTAGAAAAAGATGAGATGCTTAGGGTGTGATCTTGCCATCTCTTATTGCAACTTTACATGACCAAAGCAATTGTTGGACAAATTTGCAACCAACTATATTATGACTTTAACCTGCTACTTAAAAGATAAGCTTAGCCAGAACTTATATGAGCGCTAATCATCCAAATAACACCAATTGTGTCCAAAAAGCTAAAAACATGTTAACACAAACAATTGATACAACTTTAATATAAACAAAACTGAGATATCATATGAATCGAAACAAAGAAAATTAAAGAAGAATCAAAACTTACACAATTTAAATTATTGACAACATATGAATGACTATAGTGAATTTGTATATAGGAATCCAGATGCACTGCTTTTTCCAGAAAATGAATCATAAACAATAAGCATTAAAGGGTATATTGCTTACCTTAGTTATTTTCTTAGTCGATGAGAAATCACAAATGAATAAAGACCAAAAGCAAGCTTGGGCTGCATCATTTGAAACTGTTTGAATTGGTGGAACGATTGCATCATTTGAAACTGATTAAGAAAGCGCGTAAAGGAATTATAACTGATTGCATCATCGAAACTGCTTGTAGTTTTGAAAAAAAAATTCGAATGGTTTTTGGAAGGTTTTTATGACATTAAACACCCATGGAAATTGATAAAGAAGAGAGCGTGTAGAGGAAGATTGTATTGGCTTTATGACATTAATGAGAGAGTTTGAAAATGTGCTTGAGACGTTTATCACTTGAATGTTTGAGTTTTAAAAAAAGGATGCATTGGGTTATTGTACAAAAGTAGCTAATTAAGGTAATCCACATCATTACATTAATTGAGAATGTGCATGTTTCAAAGAGTTGTAAGAAAACTAATTTTATTATAGAGTATAGATAAATGGTTTTTACCCTTCTTTTAATTTAATTCCGACCGATTTTAGAGATGTGCTTTTTATATTCACGCTTTCATCATAATTGTTACACTGTACCGCCTGGCTGTATATCTCGTATTTGCATTTTTACACCTCGGCTTTGTTTCCATTGAGAATGTTTTTATATTGAGAAGATTGAGAAATCTTCATTTGAGCTATTTATTCATATATTTTTTATTTGTTTCACAACTATACATCAATTAATAGTGAATCAAAACTATACATCAAAAATTTGATTCACAAACTTTGTAAAAATCGAGTTATAGCAATAATTCATTAAATTCGTACAGATAATTCAGAATGGTACTTATTTCGCAGAATCGTGAAATTTTCAACAATGATTCAATTTCTTTTTGAAATATTTTGGATTAGAATCACATTAAAATAAGTTATACACTTGAAAAACTTGAATCGAAGTTAAAAATCTATCGTTTTTTAAAATCCTTCTCAATTGAGAAGAATTTTTTCCTTCTCAATGGATCCAGTTTCTTTACACCCTTTGCCAAAAAGTTACCTCTTGATGTTAGTTAATTTAATATATCAATTTTAATAAGGTGGGTTTTTTAGTTTTCTAATAATTTTATTTTGTTTAAGAGATGAGTTATTTTAATAAGGTGGGTTTTTTAGTGTAATTACTCTTGAGATGCTAATTACCACTTGAGCGTTAAATCTGCAGCTAGATTATGTATGTCTTTGCTGTAGTTTGTTGTTTGAAATCCAAATTGGTGATTTAAATTAGAACATATATTTTCTATGTTCTTGTTTTCCTTAACCTTGATAACCAAATTGAAAATTTTAATCGTGTAGAAACAAAATTAACGACAAAACAAGCAGAATCAGTAATAGAAGAGAAATCAGCCGAAGATGCAAAATCAAAAGACGAGCCAAAAGATTTTATATTACAAAATATTCATAACAAATTGCTCTATAATTATATTATAGAAGGAAATGCAAGATCTGCATTAGACGAATTAAAAGAGGCTAGTCTTAATCCCTGGGACAAAATGACAAATAATGGAAACACAGTACTCCATGTAGCAGTGGGTTCTTCTATCAAGAATCATGAATTATTAAAGAAATTGTTGGACATGACACCGGAAGAGAAGACACTACTAGATCTGATAAATTCAGATGGAAGCACTCTTCTTCATGTTGCTGCTATTGGTGGCAACATTGAAGTTGTTGACATCTTGGTGAAAAGAAACCCAGAATTGTTATTAGCCACGGACAAGGAGGGTCACACTCCACTTGCCTTATCTGTTTCCAATATGCATAATAAGACTTCGAAGTGTCTGTTTGAGCACATGAAAGTACATGGGTATGGTGCTCTTTTTTCGGGTCAAAGTGGCGAGGAGCTTGTCGTTCTTGCTATTTCTTGTCAAGATTTTAGTAAGTTTCGTCATTTGTAATAACTTATATGAAAATTGATATAAGGTTGTCTTTCTTTATACGACTAATATCTTGAATTATGTAGGCTTAGCAAAAATGATAATCGATGAATACCCTGATGCCATACTTTCAGATAGTGACGTTGTGCTGACGACTTTAGCTCAAAACTTTCCACGTGAACTCAGCTTCTTCTGGGAAAGAGGCCTACGAAGAGGTGAGTTTGTTTTTTTAACATTTTAATTAATCATTAAGCCTTTATACATTCATTTTTTCATTTATGTTGCAGACTTTATGGACGAGGTTGGAAAGAGAATACAGCCCAACAGGCATAGGGTTAAAAGGGTTGCTGAGTATCTTACTCGGACATTCTGGTCACGATTATTGGAAAATTTCATTTTTGGTAGGTCAGGAGGAGATAGGATAACGATTTCTTGAGTTTATCTCTCACATATATTAACAGATAAACAAGTACAAAATTATGAGCAAATATTTTTTAGACGCAATATAAATTTTTTTTTTAAAATGTGTAATTGTACAAAAATAACATTTTAAAGGAAAATTCTATCTAATTCAGTGACATCCTGGGAGCCCCTAGTTCCACACACAAAAGATACAATGTCACTCCCCCATACCATACCCCACCTTTAAAATAATATTTTCTTTGGAGCAAATTGTTTTTTTCTTGTCAAAGAGTAAATTTCTTGATAATTTGGTTTTAGTCCATCTTGCTTATTTTTAAGTTACTGCATTATAGTTATAAATATATATTTTTTTCTTTTTAAAACGACAGTTTTTGATGTCACACTATTTTACCAAAAACTTTCTTTATTTTTTCTAAGGACGTGATCTTTTTCATATCTAGTGATACCCTTTTTTGTTTATTTAATGATATACATATGTTTTAATAATGATGCACGCATTTCTATACTTATGTTTTTAACTTATAAATGTTAAAATAAAGCTAAATTAGAACATGGTGCAATTTGAATAACTAAAGAAAAACCGAGTGTTTTGTTTATACTATATATATAAACCGTGATTTTTTTTTTAAATCATAAATTTGAAAAACTTAAAAACAGTAACAATTTCATCGGTAAATTAATAGTTTAGGTTAGATATTGTTTAATTCTTAAATACTCGAACTTTTATAATTTTTCATTTATAACTCATAAATTTTTTTCTCTCATAATTACTACAAATTGACCCCGTAATTGTTGTATTAAGGGTCATACAAAAACCACAATTCGCATGTATAATTATTATACAGTGTCGCTTCGCGCGGGTATTCGTCTAAATTTTATAATTAAGAGATCACCACTTATTTAGTTATATTGAAAATCTCAGTGACACAAAAACGGTGTATTCTAGCTATAAAATGGTTCATTTGATTACTAAAAGTTACTACATCAAGTTATGGTACGAAACATATAAAGTAGAAAGATTTATTATATTAAGAAATTTTGTGCATTGTAGTTGTGGGGACGGTGCATCACTATTTATAAATTTTACTCCAACTTTAGTGCATCGTGGCAAAGAAATTTTAGAGATAATTTTCTTCTAAAAAAGTGATCCACTAGTTACCAATCATTGTTGGATTATGATTATTTTTTATAGTTCAGTGATATCATAAATTACAGTTACTTATAACATTGTGTCCCCGCAATTCTAACTATCATTCCATCTCTAAGCAGGCTTCTTTACTGCCTTCGGCCTATTCCTTAAGGCGATTGGTAAGATCAAAATTATAAGATATAAAAGTTACTTTATTTGTTTTCTGTTCAGAATCTGTTATGGAGGGAAAAAGTTCCCGCCAATTCTTCTTCACAGGATGTGAGTTCATGATTCTTGTGCAGGGGTGTTTGGATATTCGGTTAGTGCAGAAATTCATGTATGATACTCAAAGATGAAACACACAACGATTACAAACGAAAGTAGATTCTGTTATTAAGAATTAGTTGATGATCAAAGTATTTACAAGGAATATATATACGTAATTAACCGGTGTGAAGTGAAAGTCGTAACCCTTCACAAGGCGGTTATTTTTCCTAAAGTACCGTTTGGCTATTGGGCCAGCGGGTCATTTCTGCTTATCCTAAAGTTCTGGCAGATTTATTTACAAGTTCTAAATGGATAATTATAACATAAAGTCTTATATCTTAAATATACTTCTAACAATCTCCCCCGTAAGATCTAAGGCTTGATGTTAGAGTAGTCCGTTTGTGCTTCCATCTTCTGCAGGTTCAAACGATGATGGTGAAATCGTCGTCTGATGAACTATGAGTATCTTTCTCGCCTTGTTGTCTTGATGTTGATGCTCCGTCCGTTGGTCTTTGGTCTTTGCTTGGGCATTCAGAATCGAAATGTCCCATCCTTTGACATATATAGCACTTGATCCTTGCCATGTCTTTTTCATCCTGTTGTGCAAAAAAAAAAAAAAAAAAAAAAAAAAAAAAAAAAACATAAAAAAAAAACCCCCCCCCCCCCCCCCCCCCCCCCCCACCAAAAAAAAAAAAAAAAAAGTAGCGTCATACTTGCCTTCCTCTTCCTCGAGGGTAATCCCGAAATGCTTGACTCCTCCTTTCTCCTTTGCAGCCGTTGATCCATCCTTGTTACCATCTCCGTGGTAATCCTCGAAGCGCCTAATGCCTTCATCTCCATATCCTCCAGTGGGATTTGATGATCGCGCTGCCTTGTAATTTGAGACAAGGGGTTCCAAATAGTCCAAGTAGCATCTTCGGATATTCATTCCATCGGATCTCTCTAATCCGAGTATCTCCGCAAGTCCTTCAAAGTCGCCTTCAAACTGCACACTTATGTATCCTCCCATACATTCAATTAATTCATATAAATCAAAAGGATGAATTGTTACTCCATTTATTATGGGTGGCAATGATCCGGGCAATGGTCGCATGAGAAAATGGTTAAAGAACCATGTTAGGACACGATTGAATTTGTCCCTATGTACTTCCCATTCGTTGCTAAGTGCCCCTCCTTTTCTGATCAAGTCTAAAAACGCAACACACTCATGAAAGTTACCAATCTCTTCATCGTCATTCTCCTTCTTACGAGGCTGCTCTATTTCTCTTTTGATGTTTGCACTTCTGTCAAGTGCATCAAAGTAATCCTCCAAATAGATGTTGTGTCGTTCTCTCATTCTGTCAATGTTTATGTCCTTTCCTCGCTTATCTTTGAACATATACGCCAACGTGCATCTATCTCCATTTGATGATATCTCGAACCCTTGTTGCCTTAATAATTCAATCGATAAAATATTAAGCGTAACCTCAGGGGCATAGTGCACCCCTGGTATCATGTAGGTTCCTTCTCCGTTTTCTATCAAGACCTCCCCAATACCATATGTAAATAAAAACTTGCCCTGTTTTTCCAATTTTTCTACAATAAACTCTTCTTTAAGGTTTAAGAAGAATTTTTGATTGGCAGTCATATGCTTATTAGATGTATTACTAATATACCAAAAGTCGTCCCACGATCCCTTATCGGTTCCATCTATTATTCCTCTAGTTCTAAAGTGAATAAACTCGGGATATTTAATGCTTACTTTTGGTTCGGGCAATGATGGTATGGCGGCTGTTGTCTCCTTTTCTTGTTTCTGCGTCGTCTTGGTGTCGTCCTGTGGACACGTATTTGCAAAGTGTCCTGTTCCTTGACACTTGAAGCATTTAACCGTTTCCTTGTTCTTCCTTATTCGTGCCCTAGTTGCTTCGTCTCCGTGCCTGAAAGTTGTTGCTCCTGCCTTTGCATATAGGCGTTCGTCGCTTAGTTTTGTCGGGCAGGACTTCGCGACATGCCCTTCTTGTGTACAATAAAAACAGGTATAGTTCCTGAATTTACTCGATGACAAGTTGGAATTGAACAAGTTGATTTGTTCAATCCTGTTTCGAAGCATGGCTTTGCATTCTTTCGTGATTTGGCGTGAACAAGGGGCGAACCCTTCTTTTTCTCCTTTAATCTTTCTTCGCATAAACTCCATCTGTGAAAGTGTGTTTCGATTTTTCCCAGGCTTTGTGCTCTGATGCCAATGTTCAGAATCTGTTATGGAGGGAAAAAGTTCCCGCCAATTCTTCTTCACAGGATGTGAGTTCATGATTCTTGTGCAGGGGTGTTTGGATATTCGGTTAGTGCAGAAATTCATGTATGATACTCAAAGATGAAACACACAACGATTACAAACGAAAGTAGATTCTGTTATTAAGAATTAGTTGATGATCAAAGTATTTACAAGGAATATATATACGTAATTAACCGGTGTGAAGTGAAAGTCGTAACCCTTCACAAGGCGGTTATTTTTCCTAAAGTACCGTTTGGCTATTGGGCCAGCGGGTCATTTCTGCTTATCCTAAAGTTCTGGCAGATTTATTTACAAGTTCTAAATGGATAATTATAACATAAAGTCTTATATCTTAAATATACTTCTAACATTTTCTTGATATTCTGATATCTCTTTATGTTGCAGTACACCCATTCATTAAAGATACGTCTCAAGTTTATAAGGATGCAAAAGGTCTATTATGGGATGTAACTTATCAGATACATTATAGATATAACTCCAGCACCTACCTTCGATATTACAACAATTCGATTTTTGAAGCCACTAGAAGAAATGCATCCACTTTTATTAGAGATATTATGTGGCGGTTTCCAGATGCAATTTGGAGTACAAATGAAGATGGTCACAATTTTATTCAATATTCAGTGATCAATCGTTCAGAGAAGATTTACAACCTACTATATGAAATGAGCGAACACAAGAATATTTATAAAACAATCACAGATTCTTCTGGGAACAACCTTTTGCATTTGGCTGCAAGATTAGCACCTGCTAACAAATTGAATCTAATATCGGGGGCAGCTTTACAAATTCAACGGGAACTACAATGGTTCAAGGTGAGTACTTTAACCAATGACTTGAAGTTTGAATTTCATTCGGCATACATATAGTTCTTAAGACGTATTATTATATATCTTCCAAGGTTAATATATGGTAATATTTATTAGGAGGTTGACCGATTTGTATGTCCCTTAAACCTGTTACAAAAGAACTCAGATGATGAAACACCTCAAATGGTTTTCACACGAGAACACAAAGACCTGGTGATCGAGGGAGAGAGCTGGATAAAGAAAACTGCCGAGTCATATACAATTACAGCTGCACTCATCATCACCATTGTTTTTGCAGCAGCTATAACTGTGCCCGGTGGAAATAATCAGGAATCGGGGATGCCAGTTTTCACTAACGACATTGCGTTCACAGTATTTGCTATATCAGATGCGATATCATTATTCACAGCTGTTACGTCGTTGTTAATGTTTTTATCGATCCTTACAACACGTTTTGCGGAACATGACTTTCTCTTTAAGTTACCTAGGAAGCTCATTATTGGCCTCACTATGTTGTTCCTCTCGACGACAGCAATGATAATAGCTTTTGGAGCAACATTGTTCCTTGTGTTTGGAAAAAGTAACTTGTTGATGCTTATTCCAATAGGTGCATTGACATGCCTTCCAATTACGTCTTTTGTGACCTTGCAATGTCCTCTTATCGTTGAGCTGATAAGTGCTACATATGGTGGTGGTATTTTTGTTAGAGAAAAGTATGGCTACTTCTACTGAATCACTATTAATCATGCGGGTCAGTCCCTAAGGAAATTGCTTAATGTTGTTAACTTTATTTATTGTTTTGCATCATTTCCATTTATCAGTGACATCTTATGTGTAACACGTTATTTTCAACATATGGTACCTTCAGAAAATTCATTTAAAAAACTTATGATCACTAAAGATAAATTAAAGATGAAGGATTTTGTACATGCTGTGTAAGAAAAGATCGTGTGTTATATACATATCTTTCCAACAAATAAGTGTTTAAAAGAAGACACCCTCATATATGATTAGATTGTCCCATCTGCATTAAAAAAAAAAAAACCTCTGCTAAATTTGTTATGGACTTGTCACAGACAATACAACCCATTTGGCCAAAGTAAAATATAACTTAGCTAAAATTTTATTTTATGGTATTGGTCATTCAGTTTGGGTTGTGGATAACATTGACCAGGCTTAACAAAATACAAAACTACATATCAGTCCAAGTATCATTAGGGGCACCATACCTCCCTCTCGAGCGCATGGATCAATCAGTGCTTGAGATACACCTTATACGCTAGTGCCTTATGAATACACTGTTAAAGCTAAGTTAACAGATACCAGTATTCGTTAAAGTTTGCATGAAATTCATAAAAACAGCATAGCATATATGTGTTTTTTGAAAAGAGGGCATGTCATGAGGCCAAAAAGTTTGCTACCTAGCTTGGTGGTTCCTATGGCCCCTCATGAGGATTAGCAAAGAAGATACCTTTTTGGAATCAATATTGCCTGTACTTAAATATTCACAATATTGACCCAGGATATTAAGATATTAGAATTACTATACCCAATAGAGTTCTGAATGAGATATTTCATCAAATGAGATGAAATATCACATGATTTAGCAACAGAATATTGCAGAGTTTCGAACTCGGACTTTTGATGTATGGGTACTTAGTTTCTAAGCCCTAAATATTGGTGGAGGATGGAGGGATCGTTTCATAGTCCAAGGTCACCTTCTCGTGGGAGTCAACCGTCACTTTCAGACAGATTTAATCTGGACAAGAGGAATTGCTCCGAACACACCAGGAGGGTGGTTTGGAACTCCAGGAAGGAGTTCCGAGTCGTTATTGAGTGCTCGAAAGAAGAAAGTTACACAAGGGCAAATTCATTATTTTGACAGACTTGATGGGGGCTTTATGGCCAATTGCATACAGCATCGTAACTTAAAACAGGTAGCTGAACATCCCTTGTATCTAATATTTTTGCTCTTTCCTTCTTTTTTTTTCTCTATAATTGCTCTTGGCCTGACACGGTTTGATTACTGATAGAGAAAACACCCTCTGTAAATACTAAATAGCACATATTTTCTCACTTTCGTTTTGATTGCCAAGAAGTTTCATGGTACATGGTAGAGGTGGTAAAGTGGGCGGGTGATGAGTGGAACAAATTTGGGTCAGAACAAGTTATTTTATGGTATGGGTCAGGCTTACCCGCAAACATTTTGTCCCCCATTTCTCAAATTACCTATGAATAATTACCTGTAAGGCTGTTGTATATATTATATATGATAGCGGAAACTTAAGAATACTTATAGTGTTAGTTATGAATAAGGTAATTGTGGAGGTTGTAAGCATTTAAATGACTTTTGCAGTCACTTTTGATCCATTCGACCCATGTGAACCTTTCCATTCTAATTTTGATTTACCCATTTGACCCATTAGACGTAAAATTTAACCCGCATCAATCCATTTATAGGTAAACCGGTTGAAGTTACCTTCTTGGAAATATGGTATCGTACGAGGTAGCTATATAACTTTTTTTGTAAAATGGCTTTACTTTACGTTGTTTTTCAAGCCCATCACTTTTCAGTCATTAGTCAAAAATTTATATTGAGGAACGCTGTTATATAAATGCAGTTACTAGTTGTCTATAAAAATGTATAATTGACATTATTAACTTTGTTCTCCTATCATCGTAGATCTGTATAAGCTGAATGATAAAGATCATTTGTCATATATATACCACGAGTCATCAGCAATAGGCAGCGCCAGCACTAGACGAAATGCTTCTGCCACTAACGATGCCAAATATTATCAAAAATGTTGTAGCCTAGTGCCTATATTAGGTACGATGTACATCTAGATTCGATGACACGTATCATCATTAAGCTTATATTTTTCTGGGGTTGTACTTCCATTGCTACTGTGACAATGTGGAAACAGGAAGTGAAACTTACCCTAGTTGTTATGTGTCCCACACTCTTCAGTTGCTTATATAGTCTGGTAACGTTACGTGAATCAAATGAATTTTCTACACCTTTTTCATATGTTCATTTCTACTCGTTTCGTTAGAAACTTTTTATCATTTATCCGCGTTTGGCTAAACTAAAATATGGGAATATTATTCAGCAGGTTTATCAATGAGCATAATGTTTGGTCTATATTGAAAAAATCATTATCGTAATCGTAGCTTAGATTTACTTGCACAATATGCTGCTAGCTAGTTTATTAGTGCTTTCAATAGCTGAGAGATGCTTTCACAAAATGGCAATGACATATTGTGTATGACGACAACCATATTCCAATGGAATTGTGACATACACATTGCTCTCATTGTAAGATAAGCATAGGAAGACATCTTTAGTTCCAACTTTACAAGAATGGAATATGGAATCCAACGATGATGGAAGCAAAGAGGAATTTAACAAAGGTATAAATAATGGAATTAGCACATATACATATCCGGCTCTCCCAATATAGCAAAGTTAATTTTGTTTTTTTCTTTGTTATTAGGCTCATTAATACAACACCACCAATTTTGATCCATCTAGTACTCAACTTTGATTTTATTGACCAAGTACGTGGTTCGGTTTTCTCACATGACAAAATAAGATTTTCTATTGGTCCAATTTGATTTGATTCAAAAACTTTTTTTTCTCTCCCAAATAGTCATGGTACTTCCTTTTTTACATATATAGACCATATATTTTTTGCGATCTCCCAATATGGTTTGTTTTTTTTCCTTTCTGAAAGACATTAAATTATTATATAATCAATAGAAACGAAACGAAGAGACCAAATTTTACACGATTTTTATATCACTAGAACCCCTAATATACTAAAACTATAAGAAATAGATTATTAAATATACGAAAAGAGCGAAATGATAAAACCAAATAAAAATATAAAATTGTCCCTTCCAGAACTAAAATACTAACTCTACTCTACAAATGATGAATGTTCCAAAATATAACCAGTGGGTCATAGAAGCTGCAAACCAATAGGTGACCAATGTGATGGAAAGGAAAGAACGACAACTAGAAATGTTATGTCCTGTTAATATGCAATCAAACACTATATAGATGACTCACCAGCGCACTGTAGTGTATCTAAAATCCGCATGCTTTGACGGAATCCGAACACAACGAAGAAAGGAATCCCAATCATGCTTCATGAAGCAAGGAATCCTAACGTGGCTTTTGTCAGCATTAAGTTGTTGGAATGTGATAGTTGGATTAGCCGTATACGACTAGAGGTGTGTGAGCCTATTGGGGGCACACACGATAAAACATTTAGAGCTCGTATAATGCTTCACGTTAATGTTTCTAATGTAACCGGTAAGACAAAAATGCGACTAGACAAGAACTCTTTTTTGGTTGTCTTAATTGAGTAACCGGATATAGGAGAGTTTTAGGATAGTGCATTAAGTGTCTAGGTTCATTATAGGGGATAAGAATTGGAAGAGTTGTGATAATACTTAAACTAGAGAGTTTTAGTCTTATCATAATATGGTGTATTGTCCTTATCTTGAATGGAGGTCTTGAGGCTATAAAAGCAACCCATCTCCAGCTTATAGGTGTGGAAAATCGTCATAACAAAACCCTAAATACTTCCAATACATCTCCTATACTCTGAACACCCGAAATCAAAAGAATAAGTCTCACAGATTCGAATTTCGGTTCTTCCTTTGGTACCTGTTCTAATTCGGTTAAACTCATTTAAGGGTTTTAGACTTGTGATTCGATCCCAAGTTTGTTCCAGAGGTTGATATACATTAGTTTACATATTGTCAAGGTGTGACAATCGACGGATTCGATCTAGGGTTGGTAGAACTCTAATTCGGTAACACTGTAGCACAGCATTACCGAATTCGGTGAACACCTTATTTTCACTTTCTGATTTTCGGTTCTATTACGAGAGAGGTTTTGGTAATCGATTTTCTGAAGGTTTGTGATACAAAGGTTGTATTGGGTTATAAGTGAAGTAGGACTAGCATCCGGGCGTGCTTGTTTACGTGTTTGTGTGAGCACTCGTAGAGGTGACAACTTAGTCACTAGTTTCATACACTTGGTTTCTTTGATTTGCTGGTGACTACGAGGGTATGTTTCTATTTAATTTACATGTCCCTTAAATGTGTTTTATATGTATGTTAATTATTTGTACTAGACTCGATCTATCCGCTGCGTACTCGTAAGAGTTAATGGTTAACTTGATTGTTAAATTCTAACAGAAACAGCTTCACATGCAACTTTTGTCGAGTTCGGGTACATGCATGCAATTCGCCCGTTAAAATCCACGTGTCCCAATCATGTGATGCCACGTTGCAATCTTGTCCTCATGCATTTCGCGTACAAGACTTCGCGATATGTATCATTGAGGGGCGAAATCTGTATGTGTGTCAGTAAATGCATGCATGTTGTCTGATGGTACGAAAATATGTGTTTTTTTTATTTAAACATATTGTCTTTAAAGTTAAGGCTACAGTACTTGGGGCCGAAAATCCGAAATGAATCGGCAAGGTTGCTCAAATGTTTACGGTTAAATTTCATATATCGTCACTCGACTGCTATCTCTTGCATGCTTGAAACCTTCATGGCTGGACCACAAGTCCCCAACTTTTAAGTACAACTAAAGTGAGTGAATCCCACTTTCAGTAGATGATAACAACAAGCAAAAGAACCCGCGCGTTGCGGCGGAGCTAATTTTTTTTCGAATAATTTTTTTTTACGTTTCGGGGGTTTTTTTTGGGCGATGCGTTATGGCGGGGCTAATTTTTAATATTTTCTTTTTTTGTATGATTCGGGGAAAAAAATTGCGTTGGGACGGGCTAATTTTTTCCCGAATATTTTTTTTTTAGGACGGTTTTGTAAATTTTTTTACGGGAATTTTTGTGTAAGAAATTCGTAAATAGTTAAAAGGTGATAGTCCGTTTTGTATTTTTTTTTACTTTGGGCCAGATTTTAGGCTATTTTTTGGGTTTTTTGTTTTGGCTAATTTTTTCCCGGATATTTCCTTTTTTTGTATGATTCGGGAAAAAAAAATTTCGTTGGGAAGGGTTAATTTTTTCCTTAATATTTTCTTTTTTTGGGACGGTTCGATATCTTTTTTTTTGGGCCGATGGATGTAAAAAAGTTGTGAACAATAAAAAATTGACATGTTTTTTTGTTAATTTTTGTACGGGATTTTTTGTGTAAGAAAATCGTAAATAGTTAAAAGTTGAGGGACCGTTTTGTATTTTTTTTAAACTTTGGGCCAGATTTCAGGCTAGTTTTTTTTTTTTACTTTTGGCCATATTTTATGCGAATTTTAGGCTAGTTTGTCGACAAATATGTATATTAGTAATAATTTTTTTATATGGCTTATGTGTTGGGCCTCATGTTTAAAATGTTGTTTTTTTTGCTATATGGTTTTT